>VRLP01001246.1:0-140551 GCA_009660295.1 Lophius piscatorius
TTTATTCTGTATTTTATTCTGTAACATGCTCTGCTGCTGTAACCCTGCAATTTCCCCATTGTGGGACTAATAAAGGTTATCTAATCTAATCTAATCTAATCTAAGACTCAGGGTGGACGCCATACTGCCATGACCGGTTGGGTTTGAAAAGAGAGAAAGAGAGAGAGAAACTGATAGTGAGAGAGAAACCGGGAGAGAGAGAGAGAGAAACCGAGACAGAGAGAAAGAAACCACATAGACCAATGTGGACACCCAACAACACTTGCAGTTTTGGAGATGCTTTGACGCCGTCGTCGTCTAGTCATCAAAGTTCTGCTGTTGTCCTTGGCCAAGGTTGCTCTTATTCCCACACTTGACCATTTCTTTTCTGTTTCATATACAACTTAGAGACAAATATATTCTCCCTTGCTGCCCAATATATCCCATCCACTGTAAGGTACCATCAACAAAAGGTATTTAATAATATTCTGGCGTATCCTGTGATGACCTGCTTCAAGGAGTTTTTATCTTTGTTATACTGTTTGTCTGCAAGATAAGGGAAAAACTGCAGTACCAATTTGCATGAAATTTAAACCAGAGGTATGTTTTGGTATGTATTAGAGATTATTTAATTTAGCTAATGTTACGTTAAGACCTCACAACATAACATCATGATAACGTTGCTTGTCCATTGCAAGATAGGGCATTTTTGGAGGTTTTTGGAGTTAGAGTTTTATCCTAAATAAAGCGTTCTAACAGATTCTGATAACAATAATGTACCTCGGCTGGCGTCTGGACCCTTTGAGTGCTCTGTAGTTGGTTATGATGTTACGACTGATCAGGGTAAAGGCTTTCATTATTGCATACACAAGACAATTGCATAATTGTATGCCTGAAAGTTAGGGTATTTTGGAATCGTCATCACGGCTGCCTACGCAGAGACTTTGTTATGCATTAAATCAATTTCATGGATTATTTTCAAATTCTACACCCACAGAGACAAAGACTAAATTTGGACCATATGATTCGACTGGAGGAAATCCTTAACATATACATCATATTTTACTTTAATATTTCATATCCTACTCACTAGCAGGAGTTTTTAATAAAAAACACTGTATTTTGGACATCATACTTCATAACTTGAAAAATTCAATCAGTGGGGGTGTTGGTACAACGCAGGTGGTTGGGAAATTTCCAGGATTAGCTTAATTTGGCTATAATCCGACGGCGTAAGCCTAGTTTTACCAAGAGTTTCAGAATTGTTATTATACAAATACTGGATAAGGGGAAACTTTGGCTTTCTGGGACAGAAGTCTCTTCAAAGCCCACACAGAGCCACATGTGTGTCTCAGACAGTGTGGCGGATTAGATCTCTCTCATGTTGACAACCTAAACTTGGTGTTAACTGAGTGGGAAAAAAACTCTCAAGCACTCAAAACAAACTCTTTTCTCAGTTATTAAAAAACACATCTCAACTGTGCTGTGTTACTACTACCTGTAGAATGTCAAATGTCAATCAATCCCAGTCATGAAACACCTGCGGTACTGAGAAGACTAATCCGCTATGACAACACCTGTGTGGGTGTGAACTGCCGCAACATTATCATCATCATTAATATCTGCAAAGTTTGTCCATTAGTACACCTGAGAAATTCCTAAAAATCCATTCCTTCTTTACTGCTGCTTTATTCTGCAACTTGCATGTATTCATTTTTAAGTTTGCAGAGCATGTATAATATATATAAAGAGTTATACTGCACACTATGATCTGACTTTAAGATTGAAGTTATAAGATTAATAAGATAATGAACATGAGGCTGTCCTCTGAGAGGGGGATTAGAAGAAAAAGAGGACAAAAAAGGAAAGGGATGATGGAGAAGAAGTTTGAAGTCTAAATCCACCACACACAGCAGCCGCTGTTCTCCCCGCAGAAAGCAGGTAAATAACACATGAGTTTGGTTCATATCATTAGCATGCACACAAAGATTATTCTCATCGTCTTCTGTGTCTTCTTTGTTCCTCTCAGCTATTGTCACGAGCGTTTCAAGCAGCTGGGTGGTCGTTAAATTCTGCTCCTCAGAAGATGTGCTGGTCTCATGGGTAAAAACGCTAAGATGTCTAAAAGAAAAAAAATTTAAACTGAGACATTACAAACAATAAAGATGGCCAAATTAACATCAGTAGCATATACCATTTGTCAGTATAGGTGGATGATTGCTTGAAGGATCCACTGCCAGAAGGTAATAGCTAGTTATCTGACTTTGAACTTTCTCCCAGCAGGAGAAGCTTTGTGCCACTCATGTAAAACTTAGTACATGATTTAATTAGATCGTCCTGTTCACCACCAGAAGGAGGAACATATGGTCCTGCGCTTTTTCTTCTCCCCTCTTCATTTTCAAATAGTGGCCGTGTTCTATTTTTGGGTTCCCAGAGTCTCTGCTCGGGAGCTGCTGGGCAATTCTCCACACTTTGGTGCTCGCCTGTAGAGAGACGGGGTCAAATGGACCTGTGTGGTCCGGAGCCCAAACAGCAGCCAAGGACGAGCCCGAGGTAACAGCATTAATTACTTTTAGACGCAGTGTGAGTGCAGCTTTTTTCCCTTCATGCCTTTCAAAACAGACAAACAAGGACAGGGTTAATCATTCACTTCAAAGATTCACTTGTCACCTCTCCAACTGGTCTATCATGAAAATGTTCCCGATTACTTTTTGCGACATTATGCACATCTTTTATTTGTGTGAGTAGTTTGCAGCATTTCTTGGTTAAAAAGCATGATTGAAGAAACAAAAAAAAATAGTGCCTCAAAATATTGAACCCTTCTTTCTGACTGCAGGTGAAAATTAATGACTTTTAACTCACAATAAATCAGGAGCTTGATGCTTAAAATGAAAACCCCCCAAAAGTTGAAAATATTGACTGCTTCTCTTTGACATGAAATATTCATGAGGAAATGTTCAGAAAAACATAATTTCTATCCATTATTAAGTTTCAGCAGTCAAAAATATAACTCTTGTCCTCTTTTTAATGTGGCAACGTATTGTATTTTGCTGTATTTATTGTTGTTCTTGGTAGTGTGGTACTGCTGGCTGTCGACCAGAATGACCATTCGGAGATTAATACATTTTCCTCGAGCCTTTAATCTGAATGTCTATCGTAATTTATTGACTGAATATATGTGCCCACTCACTTCAAGTTGTTATGTCCCCTGGCTTCCTCTAGGGGGTGACATAACAGTTGATGGTGTCAGCCTACAGGTCGTTGTTTGTTTGACCTTTAACAACTGTTGGAGCCATGAGTTCCCTGTGTGACTTAGGGCCTTGCTTTGCCTTTGATTCCAGTCACTGGTTCAGTTTTCCTTTGCTACATATCTCTTATGAGCTCCGACCTTTCCGGCCGCTCTTACCTGTCACGTCCTTCCTCTTCACATACCGGGCCGATAGCTTGTCTGCATCCAGCTTCTTCATTAGAGACTCCTACCTTACCATTTATGTCCTCCTGCCCTAATTTTGTTTTACCTAAACCTCATAGGCACTGTCTCCCTATTATCATATCCCATTAATATATGCAATTATAGGCTGTCAAATTACTGACAATATTTATTAATGGTGTTGCTTTTCCTATGTATATTCTGGGAAAGCATTGATCTGAAGGGAATGTGTGTTTATTGAAGAGCAGATCTGACATTCTTAGAACTGTGCGGTTGTCTAACATAACATAAGTAAACTTTACAATTCCATTCATACTAAATTGCTTCAGTAAGGTTGTAGAGGATGTATGAACCGTTGCTTTGGACATCTTATACTACCTTGTTATATCTTCAAAATAATGTGCATTACTATATAACTGTATGCGATGTTACAAACATATGCTGTTAGTCTTTTCCTCAAAGGCCTTGAAATAAAAAAGTAAAAGGAATTGTAAAAAAAACAGAACATATTGCTTACCATTTATTAGCATTATTAAACAATATGAGAAGATATATTATTAGGACCATGCCACTTTGATTCAGTCATCACTATTCCTCTATTTTCTCGCTTGAGAAACCACTCTTCCGGCTCTCCGTCCTCGCACGTCTATGAATCAGATGATAAAATAATTTCAGGCTACTCAACTGAATATAAATGACTCCGGCTAAATTCTATCAACAGCAAAATTCATTCCTCTCTCATGCATTTAAATCATTCTAGTGATGGCAAAACAATCCAGGATTGGCCATATGGAGATGCAGCCAATGAAACATACACATAAATTAGCATATAGTCTTCTACATGCAAAGATGCTTGCATGTAACCGACTGATTACAATTACGAGAATCATATATCACAGCGCAACATATTTCATCCTATGTTCAATCAATGAAAGCACAAACTGATGAGAAGGCTCAGCTCCGCAGCCACTTGCAGACAGAGGCACTGACCGTAAGAGCCACTGAAACAGCAGTTAGTTAGACTGAGCTGTTAGAGCTCACTCTATCATACAAAGCTCTTTGAAGCCATTTGTACCCTGGTTTTGCAGTGCAAAGTATGCCATTGTATGTATGTGAACATAGCAGTTGGAGTCTGACTCTGAAGGTGTTCCTCCTGTCCTACTTAATACGTTCCTGAGAATTGAATGGGGATACTTCCTGTTTGTGTTTGAGTGTGAACAAACCTGATTTTGAATTGATTAGAGCAACTTGGTAGCATTTAACTCCACTGCATCCGGCCAAAGGAGATAGAAGTTGAAAAGAGGAAAGATTAAATTATGAAAGGGCCAATGTACCACCTGAGGTCACAGAACATTGAAGTAATTCATCACTGTCATACCAACATCAACACCTTTCCAGCAGGTCAAAAAAGCTTCCTACTATTAATCGTGGAGAGGAGACAGTGTTGGCAGGCATAAAGAAACCAATCCACAATCTTTAATTTGCAAACGTGCTTTTGCAGCCTGTTAAGCAGGACAAATCTCTAAACAGTCCTATGAAAAACACTCAATAATAATGTGAATATATAGCTCTTGGCATTTTAACATAACTTGTATGACTGCTCTAGACCCTCCAAAAAACAGGAGAATCTATCTTTATTAATGTTTTGTCTTTTCTCTTTAACCTACATCAATGGAAGTCTTAAAACACAATCCAACACAGATATACTTCAATCTGAGACAGCAACAATTAAATTCAATTGTAATGTGCCCCTTCATCGCAACAAAACTGGATTACCATACCTTGCAAAACTGATCCCTTAGTTATTTCCACGGCATCCTATTTGAGTTCCCATTTGGCTTAAAATGTACATTTTAAACAATTCAGCTGAATAAAATTTTCGATAATATGAGTGATCAGCCCTTATGTATCAGGTTAAACAGTTTGATAATAATAAGTAACTAGAAATAGTATTCAGAGAGTGAAAACCTCTGCCAATGCACAACAGTACCTTAGTTCAAGAAAAGATTCAACTGTTAATGTCTTGGTTATTGCCAGCCTCGAAATCTACTGACAACTCCAACAAACTCTCTGAGTATCTCAATTACTCTGTAGCCGGTCGTCTCCTGCGCCTTCCACTTCAGCGACATCTAAGGAATCCACGGCAGAAATAGCAACACTGTGATGTCACTACTCCAACCAGCTTATCATTTCATTTTATTTTATTTTAAATGCTACGGAAAAAAAAAAAATCTTCCTCTCAGTAAAATTGGATGCAAATCTGTCTTGTATTTTTTTTCCATAATTCTGCTCACAAACAAACAATGAGACAAACGCGCAGGAGAGAAAGCATAACTTTGTTGGCGGCTCTCATAGGAAGATGATGACTTCAGATCACGTGCCTGTGGGAGTAAAACCCTTTTTAGACAGAGATTGTGATACAGTTCCACAACAAACACCCTTGTTTATGATACCTTTTATGGCGCTGAACATAACGTTGGCGGCCCAATGCCGTTCTAGTGTGTGAGGCAGGCTCAAAAAGTATGACTTATAACAATAGTATATGTGCCATCACTTTGCGTGATTGGACCTCAACCTAAATCTTAAATGATTGTATTTAAAGGAAAATTATTGCACGCCCAATTGGTAACCCCGATTCCAGTGCTATCGCCTTTTATAAGAAATTATATATCAAAATAATTTTTATTTTAACATAACATAGGTGAAAAGCACAACTTTAATATATGTTTATTTAAGTAGATAATATGTGATAATTAGTCCATTAGAAAGTCTAATAGGCAGATTATTCAGATCGCCTTCCTGTGGAAGTAAAGTCCTTTTTAGACAGAGATTGTGATACAGTTCCACAACAAACACCCTTGTTTATGATACCTTTTACAATGAAAATATGTTTATTACAGTAGATAATATGTGATAATTAGTACATTAGAAAATCTTTGACGGTCTTTGGAGTAAGCACTTCAGGGAGATTATGATCGAATTATTGATCGAATGGTCTCTGTCCTGAGCAACAGCACGGTAAATCCCTCCTTTGAGGACTAGATACTGGTGGTGGTATGAAAGAACTAGATAGATGGAGAGAATTGTATCAAAATAGACAGCAGCTGATGGGGCTAACATGAAGATGTATCACCGTGATTGGGGGGATGTGGCTGGGTGATGAGTACAGCTGATATCAATTGATAGGCCAGACTGTGAAGAGGCTGAGCATGTGTGAAAAGTGAGAATAATGAATTGGTATGAGCAGTAACTGCTGTTGCGAGTGTGCAGGGGGATGGCCGTGCTTACTGAACGTTCAATAGATGTTCATGTGTCATAACAATGTGAAATTATCATACATTCAGATATTTTTGCCATTATTGACCTTACTATATATCTTACTGAGGGTGAAATTTTCATGAAAATACGTTAATTATTGTGTGTCTTGCAATGCTGGATTCAAATACATATTTAAGGGTGCCGATTTTCATATATTAGGTCAGTTACAGAGCGAGGAAGAAACTGCCATCAACATGTAACTGAGATGTTAATTCAATCATTCAAATGGATTTTGTGTCTCTGTGAATGGCAAAAAGTTATAAAGGGTTGCAAAATAGATATCCGCTATTTTGGAAGATCATATTTTTGCTTATGAAGCACTGATGATAAAGACATGATTCAAAAGTAATCCCCTCGCAGTGATGATGAATTTATTGTGTGCACTTTGAGGCCCGCAATCTCTTTCTTCAGAGGCGCAGATGCTGATTGAAATACAAGAGCTTCTACGTGAGCAAAATGCAGGTTTTTGTGAAACAATTTCATCAGAGGAGGGTAGAGGGTAGAAACATGTTTGCTTATCACGCCTTACCGTTTCAAAATGTCTTCTATGAATAGTACCTATAGCTGACTGGTGAACAGTGCTGTGTGTTGGATGATTTGAGTGAGTCATTGAAAGGATTGGTTGAGACAACAGGGCTTTACTGCAGCACGATAAGACGTACTTCCTGCTTTCCAGAGTCAGACTGACTGATGGGGAGTAAAACGCATCTTATAATATTAAGTTGATACTTCTCACTGTTATCATTCGTATGACCTAGTACACAAACAATCACACACAAAGCAGGAATTTCACACATTTTTTATTACCATTCACCCTGACCTTTTCAAAACAAAAAAACAGAACACAGAAACAAATTAACCCCCACCCACCAGACCTTAACTCTAAATCAAAGCATGTCTTTTCACAGATTTGCTAGAGAGGGGTATTTCTGTATTCAAACAATGCAAAACTGAACAAATGAACATAAAAGATGAGGGAAACGTGACTTGGTGTCACGGGTTACCTCGTCTTATCTTATCTTATCTGACTCCATGTTTTTCACAAATTTCAAAAAGGGCTACCAGATTACATAAAATTCCCAAGTTAGACCCTTGAAGAGAGTATCTTATTTTTCTCTAGCTTGAGATATTGCATAACCTCTTTGACCCAATGAGAATATGCCGGGGGGGGGGGTCTTTCTACCTGAAGAGTATAAGTCACCTGGCCAATATAGCACAAAGAGGGTCCGACTGTGATGCTACAAAAATAACGTAATTGTAAATTTCTATAAAAGTGAGACCTGGGGAGCTCAAATGTTTTCTTACCAATTGTTCCAATGATGTAAACTGACATTTTAAAATTTAACCAGAATACACAGGACAAAAAGGCATATGGATAGTCACAAGTTGACTGTTTGGATTTTACCACGTGTTCATGGTGCATATTGAGTGACGGCCCCTCTGAAACAGCCTATTCTAGCTGACATTGGGCGAGAGGTTGGGTACACCCAGGACAAGTCGCCAGTTCATCACAGAGCTGACACATACAGACAGACAACCATTCATGCTCACATTGACTCTTACAGGCAATTTAGAGTCACCAATTTACCTTTTACTCCCACAGTCCAAAAAAATGCAACACTGCCCTTTCTTTGTTGTCAAATACAGTGATTTTTTAGGGATGCAGCCATCCCTATTTTTTTGGTGTGTGGTCCATACTGCATTCATAAAACAGTTGAGCCATGTCCAAATTTTTTAGGTGTTCACACATGTTCATTGTTATGACATAAGATAAAGATGATAAGGTTTCAGCATTAAAGCAGGCGCAAGTTACACAAGAAGAGAGAAGGGAAATACCCGAGCTTCATTATGTATAGCAGAGTAACATCAATTTAATATAAAAGAGAAATATACAACAGAAAGAAAGTCACACAAGAAAGAGAAAGGAACAACAGTGTTTAAGGCCCAAACTGCCCATAATACTTCAGTAAGCTAACACGTGTTGCCATAAATAACAACAGTCTCTTTGGAATTATATAATATGGACATATTATTAATACCAGTGCCATGCTTTGTATTGGTGCATGGTATGGTATTTGGCCATAAATGCTGAGCGTGAGGGGTTGATGCGTTTTGACAGTGACAGTGATATGTATGAGAGTTTGGTGGCACTGGTTTAAAATGATTTGTTGTGTATTTCAGTGCTGCAGCAGGGCATGACAAGCTGTTCAGAATCTGAAATGGTGGGTGAGAGGGGATTTCCATGAGGATCAGAAGTTTAGACAGTATCCTTTTCTCAGCTACACCTTTCAGGGGGACCGGGCTGACCACAGACCCCGTCTTCACAAACAGTTTGTCAACCCTGTGGGTGTTTAACAATGTTTCCCCAGCACACAGCTGATTGAAACAGATCACTGTCCTGTGCTAAAATAATCAAATTTAGCGAGTGTGAATGCAGCAGAGACACATCTGTCCTTTTACATATAGCAGGAAACATTTGTACCAATTTTCCCCCCTGAGATGTCCTCAATCTCTTGACACTTCTTCCTCTTTCTCCTCCTCATCTTACTTACAGTGAAATCTATATCACACTTTTGGAGTCATTGCATGACTGTTCAAGAGAAGTTCCATTCAGTGCAACTTATTGTGTATCAGGGCTGACTTCACAACAGCACTGTCTGTGAGAGGTGTCATTAACCATTACTTAAAATGACAGCTGGATTAGGAAACGCAGCGCACACCGCATTTGAAATACAACAACGGTATTTCGTCATCAACATCAAGCTGGATAAATAAACTTGGGCAATACATCTTTAATGGTGCCTAGGTATGCATCATGAAGCATTATCATTTTAAGGAGTAATCTGCTTACAGGTATTCTTACGCTGTTAGTAATAACCAACTGGTTGCAGCCTGCTGCTGTCTCACAAGAACTTGTAGAGTGCCTCTCTGGCGCACCCACTTTATCCCAACCACCTTGCATCTCTATTTTGGGTTGTTGCATCCCTCAACAAGCTCAGAAAAGACAACTTTTTATTTACAGATGGTAATAAAAGCAGTAAAATATAGTAATCTTGCCAATTAGCATACCCATCTTTGCACGTCTAACATCGCTTTCACCTCTTATTTGTGCATCCTTGCATTCTGGTCTGTTTTGACAACTGTGAATGAAGGTGTGGTATCTTTCCCATTTCTGTGATTACTCCATCTATTTTTTTGAAGGTTGTCCAGATCCAAGACTATCATAGGCAATTTGTATTTTTTTCAATCTATGTCCCCCAGGTCCTACTGAAGAGTCCCAACATGTTCCCAAGTCGATGCTTTGCAGTTTCTTCACAGTCTGACATATCGGAAAAATAATATGCAATATGTAAGAGCCCCATCCACTGACTTATTTAGATGAGAGGAGCGATAGTTCTATAGATCTTTTATGGTTCTGAGCTCTGTATCCTTTGTCTTAGTTCAACCCATTCTCCTCAGGAAACTCTACTAGCCCCTTGTATCAACAATCTCATTCATTTGGTCCCTAGCTTATGATCATATGCAAGTATTTGAGCATAGATCCACTGGAACAAAGTATTAACGTACAATCATTATTGATTTTGTTCACTCTTGCAAAATTGTACATTTTATACAAGACTGAACAAAAAATAATAATATATATATATATATATATGCATATGGGTATGTGTACATACTAACTCAAGTAAAACAAACAAAAAAACTAAACATGTTTAACATAGAACCAATATTTTTCTCTTAAACATGTGTACCACTATTATTGGCCCCCTGCATTTTATATTTTTTTGGCCCACTTTTGCCCCAATAACGGCCCTGAGTCTCCTTCTCCAGTTTGTGCTGAGGTTTGACAAAACATGGAGAAGAACTTGGACTTATCTTACAGGAACTCTACCAGATTCAGAGGTTGACTCTTTTTGACTCTCCTCTGCAGAACCTGACCTAAACCCAAGAGATGTTCTGTGGTGTTGGATTTTGAGTTGTGCGTCAGATCATTGTCCTGCTGGAAGGTTCAACCTCTGCCCACTTGAAGTTTCCTGACAGAGACTTCTTGAGTTTCATCCAGTGTCTGCTGGTATTTGATGGAGTCCATGGAACAATTTCTACAGCAAGATGTCCCGGGCCTTTGAGGGGAAATAGCTCCACAGCATCAGAGATCCCCCAGCAGTCTTCACAGTAGGTATGAGGGACTTTTCTGTATGGCTTCTTTCTTGTATGCTACATGCATCTTATATGCTTATTGCCAAAAAGCTCGACTTTGGTCTCATCTGACCTTTGACCGCATTTCATAGAACAAAGTACAGGGACCTCACTTTGAGTGTGGATTATTTTTCTAGTTACCCTCCCGAACAACTTGTGGTAGTGTAGCAGCCATCTGATGGAGGTTAGGGAGAGTTTTTGACTCCAAAATTCAAATGAACTCTGCATTTATTTAGCTGTATTCTTGTTAATCTTTTGTAGGAAACTGTTGAAACTGAAATTTTCTATTTTTAGAGATTATAAAGTTTATTGTTTTCATTTACAGATTCCTGCAGCTCCGCTTCTTTTCTTTGCACATCATCGCTGTCTGACCTTTCCCACCGCATCCCCGGATCTTTCCCATTGTCAAGAATATCAAAGATAATTAGGTCTGTGTCAGCTTATATTTATACCACAGTAAACAGGAAGTCATTCAGAACTTCAGAGTTCCTACTCAAAGGGTAAACCTGAAAATAAAAAATAGTACTGGACATGTGCTTCAGTTACCCCTAATCAAAGGATTTCCTATGGGTGGCAATAATTGAGGCACACAGGTTGTTGGGAATTGTTACTTGAGTTTTGTGAATATTTTGAATTAAAGATAATGGGTCATAGAAAAAAATGAGGAAGCAATGGCTCACTTTTTTCTTGATCTACAATTGTGAGCACAAAAAAACTTCCAGCTCAAATGGTGTGAAGCATGGCAACCATAGCCTCTCCAAGGTTCCCATGGAGACTAACTGTATCTGAGCCCCAGAGATGATTTGATGATGATTGGAACAGCTCAGATCAGCTGCTTTGGAACACAAAACTGAGAGTTTCTTATCCCAGGGTTGTTAAATTCAGAGCTCAGAGATAAACTCCTCATGGCCCGTGACACCATGATCAAATGTGACACCATGATGATCTGGGACAAAAACCATCACAGCTTAAAAATAACACCTTAAGGCAAAATTAACTCATTAAGACTCATCGACCCCGGTCGATGAAGCAAGAAAAACAACATTATTTGCAGAAATTAAAGCAGAATAAAAACAGAATGCAATTATCCAACCCCTAATTATCCCTCTTTCAGGATATATGTGTTCAGTCAAATCAGCCAATCTGGGACGAGGTAGTATCCTATCTTGTACACACTGTATAGATAACGGACAGAGCATGGCCAGCGATCAACTTATTTTGACCCCGAGCCCTGTAGTAGATTAGTTACTTTGTGCTGCAGTGTGATGTTTTTTGAAAATTCAATAAGTACTTGAATGGACTAAGACAAATATTGCATTAAACAGCATCATGGGCCAAGATATTCAAAGTACAAAGTCAACAGCTAGAAAATATGGTGAACGAATAAGCACATTTGGTGTTTATCATTATTTATGCCAGCCGTCACCGCAACAGTTTGTAACTGTTAGATGCATTTTTGAAAATGGGATCCTTGATCACTGGTAGCAGATTGCCATTGTGGTGAATAAATCACTGGTTTAGAATTTTAAAGATTCGATAGTAATGACAAAATACATCTGTCAAATCCTTCGAGGCAATTTAGGGTACAATGCCTGTTGGAGTTTAGAAGATAAAAAATAAATAGGATAAAAGCTCCTCAAGACAGTCAGATTCCGAATTGTAATTCACGTTTCTCAACAAAATTGATTTGGTTCCAGATTCCCCTGTTCCCGTCTCTTACATGAAATCCACCAGTGCATTCTTAATCCAGCATTATTAATTACAGTATTTCAGTATGTGTATTTTACAAATACATGTCCCTTTTGGTTTCTTTTCTTTTCCCTCGCACAAATGCACGTTCACAGTTTTCAGTTTCCAGTTGTAATGAATACATTTACTCCATAATTGATAAATCAGGAAGATAGATTTTCTCCCATACCTTTTATTTTATTTTATTTGCTCTGCTACACACACACACACACACACACACACACACACACACACACACACACACACAAAACAAATCCATTCAGTTCCTCATCTTTATGGAGAGAATAGATGATCAGAATGAAATGAAGTGAGATGACACTCTTGAACATATGCTTTTTCTTGACTAATTTAGGTGCTTAACATTACATTAGGTGTCCAATCAATGATTCATTTGACACAGAGTGGCAGACTGTCAACAAAACCCAGACGTTTCTCCATTTCCCTCCAACCCCTCATTTTCATTTGGGGTTTTCATTGTCAACAACTCCTCAATTCAGGAGCTTTTCAGAGAAGAGTGCCCCGATGCTCATCTGAGTTGAAGATGCTGCAACTACATAGTTAGCACCTAGGGTCTACAGCAGAATATTTAGAGTGATTGCCATTTAACTGCTTCACAACCAAACACTGCATGTCAATAGCAATGCCACATAAAGCAGATTATGCTGATATGGCGACTGTTTGACCCCCACAGAGCCATGTTTTATTTCCGATACAGCATGCAGAGCAAGATCAACAGTTTTGATTCAACACCTGTAGAGCTGAATAAACATTTGAAAGTATGAAATATTTAACACCAAGACAGAGCTGCAGAAACTCTGTCAATTGTCGAAATTTAACACCATTCAACTCAGATTATTGTTAAAATTACACAGCATTAGTATGTAGTGTCAAGATGTAACAGTGTGTTAAATAAAGTTCTGAAAAATTCAATAGAGTAACAGTCATTCTTCATTATCCATAACCGCTTATCCTGTTAAGGGTCGCGGGGCTGGAGAACTCGTACAATTATTATTGTAAAATAAAAATCCTTCCATATTTAGATATTGTGTACTCCAAAAATAGCAACTCTTGCAACAGGTGAGACCCAATTACCTTTTTCAATTAATTCAAAATAAAAGTTTCAGAAATTGTTAATTTTAGAACACGACCAAAACTTATGAGTTAGATCTGCTGGGGATTGTGCACAGCGCCCACATTTGTCCTCTACTTTAGAATGAAAGTGTGAAAATAATTATATATTCCCATTCCACCTTATTAAATGCTATTTCAGCTTCTAATGAAATTACTACCTCTGCAACGTTTGATGGTGGTGTAGAGTGAATAATATTCAGGAGCCTAAATATATTAAAAAATGAATGATGGCCTTTTATAAAATCTTTCTGGTCCTCTGAAATTATACCTGCCAAAACCAGGTTTTAACAAAAGTGAAATAGATGCTTGGTTCAGATATTGGGTTTAATGAGCCTTTTACAAATAGCATCTAAAATCATTTTTTACAGAAGAGTTCACTTATTTGAAAATTAAAAAAAAAATTTAATAGGGTACCCAAAAGGGCCTTGGGATTTACCATTTTGCATACTTTGAATGGAACTTGCCAACGAGAGAGGTTTATCTTCCTCGAGGTTTATATCTTCACTGGTGACAGGAGTTTCGAGATTATCAAGAAGATGAATTGTTGCAACAGGCTTCTGAAATGAAAAGGTTGGCTTAAGATGCAAATCCATTTCCTTTATTATTTGTGTGGATTGACCCTACTGCATATATGTAGAGTTGGCCCAATAATGAAGAAAATCAACTATGACAAATAACTTCAACAGTAAGCGCCATTTGAATCTGAAGGTGTTGAAATAACATTTTAGGGAGCCAAAATCAACTCAAAAAATGTCTGAGCCCTTAAATTTCATCACTCCAGTTTTTGCTGTTAAAAGCAGACTTTTCCCTGTAAATACTTTTCATTTTATGGCCAAGTTTTGAAGAAAAATCGTGAATGATTGTTAACCAAATGCCTGGAAAAGAATAACAATCCTCTGCCTGACCCCGGCTCTTGATACCAATTTTTAGGATCAATCTAAAAATAGCTGTTCGGGGTTAACATAAAGGGTACATAGTTTTGGACCAGGTTCATCCACAGCTATCATGCCAGTATTCTGTATTAGTCTGATGAGAGCTGATGCCTGAAGCATTTCCGGCCCTCATTATGGAAACCATGTCTCTTACAGTAGCTGGTGGCTGCTGTCCTCAATGTGAGTCAACTCTTGACAGGATGGAAATAAACCAAGTTTCAGCTTTTTGGGTGAACGGTGTTGATATAAAAAATGTTTATTACAGACCATCAGTCTTCACAGTAGGCTGTCATGAGGTCAGTCCCTAGCTAAATGTCCTGCATAGCATCAAAGGTTTATAAGAGTAGCAAGAATTGGTGGCGACTACTAAAATCTAGTGAAAATGTCTCAATAATTGAGAATGTGTTACCTTTTAATGTGTGAGGATTAAGGTTTAGTGGGGTGGCAGTGGCTCATTTGGTAGAGCGGTCATTCAATTATCTGAAGGTCGGTGATTCAATCTCCGTCCCCTGCATTCTACATGTTGAAGTGTCCTTGACAAGATACAGAACCCGAAGTTGCTCCCAATGGCTGTTCCATTGGTGTGTGAATGATGGTGTGAATGGTTACTGCTCCTGATGAGCAGATG
This sequence comes from Lophius piscatorius, assembly GCA_009660295.1. Lineage (NCBI taxonomy): Eukaryota > Metazoa > Chordata > Actinopteri > Lophiiformes > Lophiidae > Lophius > Lophius piscatorius. The sequence continues at coordinate 15,365 of VRLP01001246.1, forward strand.
GCGCCTTGCATGGCAGCCTCTATCATCACTGAATGAATGTTTGCGTGAATTAATGGAATGCTAAAGCTGAGTTGTCGAGCAGACCAGGACATTTTGGACACTTTTTGCTAAATGGCTGAGTATTACATACATCTCAGCCATAGTATTATGACCATTGACAGGTGAATAACAATTGAGTATCGCATTACATGGCACCTGTCCCTAGGTGAGATATATTAGGCAGCAAGTGTCCTCATATATAGTTGATGTGTTGATCTGCATAATTTGAAAAATGGCCAGATTGTGATGGCTCCGAGACTGGGTGAGAGCATTACATTTTGTTTTATGTTGTTGGGCTTCAGTGGCTCGCGCCTACCATGGTGGTCAAAGGAAGAAACAACTGGTGATTTGTAGACATACTGTTGAGTTTTAAGTGGTTCTAATAGAAATATGTCAGAACACAGTGCATCGCAGTTTGCTTAGACTGGACAGATAACCCATGCTGACCCCATCTACTACTTAAAGCGCCTATGATGGGCATGTCCGCATCATGTTTTTTTGCATCACAGGGATGGTCGGATGAATGCGTTGCTTACCTGGGGAAGTGACGGCACCAGTTTGCGACACAGTAAAAGGGCAACCTGGGAGAGACAGTGGGATGCTTTGGGGCAATTTGCTGTCAGCAAGCCTTGGGTGTTGCCATACGTATGGCTGTTACTTTGAGACGAACCACCTCCTAAACATTGTTTTAGAACAAGTAGTAGTTCAAGGAGACATTAGTCCTTTATGGCGGTGGCAATTTTCATCAGGACAATGCGCCTTGCTACCTTGCAAAAAAGGCTCACGAGTGGTTTGAGGTATATGACGAGTTTAAGGTGTTGACAGGGCCTGCAAATTCATCCAATCTCCATCTATTTGACCATCTGTGGGCTATGATGGACAAGCAAAGCTTAGGCTCCACCTCAATTTTACAGGTCTCGTAGGATCTGATGCTGACGTCATGGTTCCATACCATAGCATACCTTCAGAAGTCTTGTGAAGTCCTTGCTTGAGGGTCAGGACTCTTGGCGGCAAAAGGGGGACCTCCACAATATTAGGTGGTTATCATGTTATAAATCATATGTGTTATCCCTCATTTATATATTTATACTTTTTTTTTTTTTTTTTACAAACTCAATCTGTTTGGAACAGTAGTTATGCTCATAATCATTAACCCCTGAAAAGGCTGGTAGGTATATTATTTTTAGCTTTGGACTATGTCATATTTCACCCTCACTTTATGTAAAAGTAAGCTCACCATCTCTTCTGTGCTCTGACTGAATTTTACACACAAACACTCACACATGCGCACACATACACACACACAATTAAAAACATAGCTGTCTGATTAAATTATGAAGTCTTCTTCCTTACATTGTTTGTATGTAGACATTATGGATACACATGCATTCAGGCTAAATAACTTGTGCAGAGTATGGCTAAATGTAGAAAAATATGGGGGATGGCCATAAATGATTCATTCTCTACTGCCCCTGCAGAATATAAAAAAAATGGTAGTTGAACAAGTATGTTCTGCAATCCAAGCTATGCATGACCCTGGAAATAGACAGCCATCTGTCTTGTTTTGTTGAGACATTTCACATGTCTCATCTACCCATTTACTGTCCGTTCCTCTTTCTCTAAGTCACCATTTCTCATCGATAATATCAACAGCTTCTGATATAACGTGCTGGCATCCACACATTAATTCTAAAGGTGTTGGAAGACAAAAAGGTGTGAAATGATTTGCAAAGGACTGGACTGTTAGGCGTGCAGCAGTCAGATACCCTGGGATTCCATATGAGGGAAATTAGAACTAAAGAAGATGACAGCTGAAGATGACAGCTGTGATGTCATATTGCAATATATCAGCGTAGTGAGGTGGAGTATCACTCATTAAAAGGAGTAATGAGCATGGATAAGCTGCTGTATAACATAACAACTGCATGCAGGAGTTATGAAAACTGCAGCAGGGTCTTATATGTAGGTGGCAGTAACTAACTGAGCTGCGTGCTGTGTGGGCGTGATTCACTGCCAGAACAATAAATCTGTATCGAGGAGAAGCTTGGAAAAGGGCATGGCATCCTTCATTTTCTTTTCAGCATTTGTTTTATTTCTGCATTTGTCTGCACAACTCCTTATAGTTTGCATTATTTATCATCTCATGTTTCCTTGTGAGAGCAGCAGCAGTAGGCAAAGAGCATGTTGAAGGCTGATAATGGCGGTGGGGTCTGTATTTTTTCTTTGAAATTAAGTAAAACCAGTGTATTTACCTTGACACAATAATGGCTTTTGTACTGTGGCCCATGTGGCTTTCTCAGCCAATGCATTATTTATAATGCTGTGCTGCAGTAACACTGCAAGTGTCCAGTGTAGGATGGTTGGGCACACAGGAAGAAAAAATGCTATAGATTTGGCACAAAGCTACTCTTGAAACCAGGATTTATGACTATGGCTAAATACTGAGATTATTGTCTTTATTACGCAATAGCTGAACAGCTGTTCGAGCCCCAACTCAAAACCATCTTGCATTAATTTCATGGCCTTCAATTGTTTTTCAACCAGCAGTAACTTTTACAGTAACTTGTGTTACAGTAGCTCTTCTGTGGTACTGGACAACATGTGCTAGCCTTAAGTCATCGCATGCACATGAATGATTTTTGTATGCCTATGACCCTGTTGCTTTCCTCAGACCACTTTGTAGGTACAAACCACTGCATACCGCGACTTCCCAACATGAAATTCTGACTGCCCGTCTAGCTATCCATTTCTCTCACAAACTTTCTGTGCAGAGTTGCAATGTTGTTCGAGTGTTTGCATTGGTTCTCTGCAGGTACTCCGGCTTCCTCTCACAAAAACATAAACATACAATAGATGGTTAAGTGAGACTCTACACTGCCTTAGGTATGAATTAAAGTTTGAATGATTTGTCTTTATTGTCTTTTATGCTGGCCTTATGATAAACTGGCGTCTTGTCTTTGGGTGTACCCCAAGTACGATAGGCTCCAACATCCCCACGACCATGATCAAGATAAGAGATTATGGTAAATGAATGGATGGATGTTCCCTTGCTGCCTCATACATCCCACCTACTTACAGATGCCATTGTAATGAGATTATCAATGTTACTTTCTTCACCTATCAATGGTTTTAATGATATGGCTGATTTTGTCTGTGTCCTGCATTATCATCTCATTAAGGGCACACTCCTTAATTCCTGGTTGCACATTGGACCTGCAGAGCTCAGTGCCGTCATCCCTGCAATTTCTATAGGGCTTATTTAGATGTAAACTGGCCTCGGAGAGAAAATGAAACGACAGAACGAGGAATTAGCTGGAAGCCAAATCACAAAGCATTCAGCACCTGATTCTTGGATAGGACAGATGGCACAATGGTACTACAATAGCACCAACATGCACAAACACAGAAAGGAAGAGAGGGAAATATAACACCACACACGTACATTCGTTGTAATCTAAGCCGCGTGGCCAACAAACCCAATGTTTCATGAGGATTAAAGTCTCTGCTAACAACCTGTGACTGAACATGAGACATTGGATCTTCAGAAAGTCCCATAACAGTTGTCAAGGTCTGGTCACAGCAACCGGCAATAAATCCCAATTACTATACAAACACCATTTTTCAAGGACATGAATACATTTTCAATTCAGTGACCATCACACTTATCTCACCATGTCATAGGAACTGTAGTTGGGATGAAGCTTGGACCCAGGTGCAGACACAAAGAAGCATGGCAGAGCAGGTGCAGTTAAAATATTTAATGTAATCCAAATAAGGCACGAGGAAGTAGAAGGGGAGCAAACAGAAATAACGAAAACCCTAGGAAACAACTTACTTCGAGAAAAGGCTGGGACGAGTGATGACACGGGGGGAAATCAAACAATGAACAGGCACAGAAAGAAAGGTGAGGACAGACTATATTCACTGACTTAACGAGACAATGAGAAACAGCTGGAGGGGAAACACAGTTGAACATAATGACCAATCACCCAAGAGGAGAACAGAATCACAGGACAAACACAGAGAGGGAAAAGGAACACAGACCAAAATGATGAAACTTCACAATAAAATAAAACTACCTAAACACAAAGTCATGACACCATGGGCCAAACCATCCTCCATCCTGAGGTCATGGACTTCCTGTCCTGATGGTTTCCAAACAGCTGCCATCCTAGAGCTGGTTACTGTTGATTGATGATCATAACAGCTTTCACATCACGCTCAAATTTGTGTACCATTATTGACTCTTCCCTGCTTAAGATCCCTGGTCTCTCAGGGGAAGTGTTAATCCATCAATATTTAGATTTTCCCACTCTTCCATGATCCAATATGATGAGCAGAGCTAATAAAAGCATGGGTAGGCTGAGGCTGGTGATAACACATTATCCACCATCTAATCCCCCCTCTAATTAGAGATGCTGACTTAGAGAAAGAAAACACAACAAACATGGAGAAATGAGTTCCAGACAACCACTGTTTTTTTTTCAATTACATGAGCTGTAGCCAATTGAAGGGCCATGCAGATTTGTATGTTTGAGATCATTAAGTATACATCATGAGCTTAGCATTGCTTTCCAACCGTGATTGATTACATTGCTTCCAGGCAACGATGTGTTTTCCACTGCTGATTTCATTTCAGTATTTCATGAAACTTCATTAACGTACAGAGGAAACTGTAAATGGTTTATAACAGGTGATCCATCACAGTGAAGATTTTGTCTTTTCATGGGAAGGGTTCTGCATGTTATCAGCTGCGAAGGCTCTGAAAAGTATCTTGTTAAAACATTCATGAAGACTGCAGGCTAACAAAATGGTTATACTTGAACGATTCACTTATATATATGTGGGTAATCAATCGAAAAACCTGCGCATTTATTAGTCAACTCCTCAGTTAAAGAGACTTTTAGCCTCCTTTAGCTCATTTTTTGGGGGATTGCCATTGTGCAAGCTCCGCTGCCAACGTTATTGTCAAATGCACAAAATAGTACAACCAAATTTGATGAGCATTGCCTTTAAAAAAAACGATACAGGCCTGCACATACATCTATTCACATTCATAATTAATAGTAAAAACAAAAACAAAAAAATCGCTATTGCATCTTGTCAGCACAGGGTGAAGCAAAATAAATAAAAAATATTGCAGTTATTGCACTTATATAGAAGATTGATTGCATATATAAAAATAGTCTTTGGGTTAGTCCTGTAATGTTATGATGATGGTGGCAGTCAGGAGGCAGAGTTTACCCAATACATAACAAGCTGCTGAACAAACTGGATAATACTTTTCATTCGTCAGACCAAAAATAGAACTATGTTAAAGGACTATTAATATTGTATCTAGTTCTATCAAATGAGAACTAACAAGAATCCAAATGATTGCTAATGGAAAATGGTAAGTCCTTTATTACACTTACTGATCGATATTATTCATTATCATCAAATCCACATCCTTCACACTCATATTTTGTGTATTTTGCATTCAACACGTGTAGAAATAGAAAAAAAAGATACAGGCAAGTCTTCTGAAATAGTGACTTATTTGTCAGGCGATTATGATGAAGGTCTTCTAAGGAGTAAAGGACAGCATTGCATTTTTTGGAACTTGAATGGGAAATGAACATAGTATGGATATTCTTAATAAATATCCATACTTTGTATTGCACCAGCAGTTCCCATCAAAATCCTGACTGACTGATTCCAAAGTCCTCACAGGAAAAGTGCTCCCTGGACTTAGAACTAGGGTGAGTAATATTAAACACAGATCAGAGACATCAAAAGGTGTAAGTATAGCACAGGAGGAAGTCCTGTCAATGCTGCACCAATAAACCAAAATGTCTCTTTTTTATTGTTACATTCCTTTTTCAATATCCTGGCAGTCATTGATATGTTTTTGTTATCAGTAAGGAAATCAATACATTTCCACGGTGGCTTGACCTCAAACCTGTCATCGACCACTGAGAAATCTGTACCACCTGAAGGTAAAGTTATTCAATAACATTCGCGTTAATTAGAAGCAGAAGAGAAGAGCCTCAATTTTTTCATTAACGTATATGGAGTGTCTTCAATATCATGTTATATCACTCTTAGGCAACATTGTGTGTGAATTCATCGCTGGTGAAATGTAGCCTGCTTATATTATCCAGCTCAGAGTAGCATTAGCAGACAATATAGATTGATGAAGACGGTGTATCTTCCTGTGGGGAAACATAGCTTCCCATTTTCAGGAGTGGGTAATCTGAGAGGAGTTTGTCCACTCTCACTCAGGGCGAATTCTCATTTCCTTTAGTCAACAAACACTTTGTTGTCTGGCCAAGAAAATGAATGTCCATGCATATGTCTTGACTCTTTCTGTCAGGAAATTCATATTTTTTTCATTGTTTCTGTCTGCTTTTATGGTTGAGCCTCACTGCTCCAAGGATACCAAAAGCGTGTTACTTGTAAGGTATAATAATTTCTTGCAGAGTAATCAGTCAATTTTGACAAATCTATTTCTTTTTATTTTCTTCTTGCATGACATATTCTTAATTTATGATCCTCCATTGCTTAAAGGGACTAATCTGTATCAATTCATCTGCAGTACACAAACTGTTCATATCGCCTCTCTACACAAACACAAAAACAGAGCTGTTCTGATGTTCTCCTGCAGCACTCCACCTACATGCTCTTTATATAAATAAATGTTAAGTGATGAAATATCAACCTCAATTCATCAGACGCCTCCAACTCAGCAAAACTCCTGATACCAGAGAGTTTTATTAGATGTGGCAAATGTTGCTTGTATTGTGATCCAATTACAGTATCTAAAATTGCAGAATCTAATATTGTAATTTCTTACATCTCAGTAAGGAATTACAATATTAGTGGTTTATTAGGGGAGAGTAAGTGGTTATATTACTGTCCCCTGTTACTAAGTAGTGTGTTACAGCTCTCCATATAGGAGGCAAATATCCACTAATACACGGAACATGAAGAACCTTATATTAATAATAATTTACATGACATATACTTTCTTGACGATACCAAAGCATAAAAGGGTCACAAGTCAATGAACTTTTAGTGCCGGTCCCAAGCCTGGATAAATGGGGAGGGTTGCGTCAGGAAGGGCATCCAGCGTAAAACTATGCCAGATCCATATGCAGAACAGGTCCGGGTTAACAAAGACCGTCACTGGTACAGTTAGCCAACAGGAATCTGGCGTCTAGATGGAATCAGGTGATCCCCTTTGGCAACCCTGAAAGGGTACAGCCGAAACATGAAGAAGAAGATACTTTCTTGATGATCTTCCAGTTCTTAAATTGTATACAACTCACCTGTAAACTGTTAATCCTCCTCACTTACCTAACACAATAGAAGTCCACACGTCTACACTTACTGTATTTAGTAGTTACCCAGCCTAATTTCCAACATCAAGAACAATTTCATTATATATTATATAATATATACAGTGGTACCTAGACCTTACTTGCAATCCAAAAAACTAGTAAACCGAAATGAATTTCCCCATTCAAATGAATGGAAATCCCATTATTTTGTTCCATATCCCAAACATATTTAAATAAAAATCCATTTTCCAGGTTATTTTATACAGAGTCAAAGTAATTTTTACTAAAAAATAGCAATTATAAATGATATAAAAGACACACTTACTGCAGATTCTGACTGACTTAACTTTGTCTCACTCGATTCCTTTGAAACGTAAGCGGACAAGGGCGCGGATACGTCCTCTTTGAGTGTGTGACGCTAACTGAGAGCAAGCACCAGTGGAGGTTGACGTGAAATCCATTTGTTTTTCGCTCTAGTCTTTGGGCGCACAAAGGAAGCCCACGCTTGCGTCTTCCAAACAGCTCACCCGTAAACCAAAGCAGGGCACTCGTATACCAAGCAAGTTGCTTACGAGACACAGGTACTCGCTAGTATCGGTGAAAAATCCGTGATAGGAGAAAAAAAAAATTAAAAAATTAAATCACCGCTCGTAAAGCGAGGCAAATTTTTTGATGAATCTTTGCTCGTAAATCAAAATACTCTTAAAGCAAGGCACTCGCAAACAGAGATACCACTGTATATATACTATATATACTGTATATATATATTTCATATATATTTTGGGATTACTAATGTCTTAAGAACAAGGATTGTTCATGAGTGACATATCTACAATGGAGTGGTGTTACCTGTGTCTTACGTCCGTCAACCTCAGCCAATTAGGCTAAAACACTGTTGGAGTACACAAAGTATACATGAAGCCTTATGAATTGTTTCTCTGAGTTTTTTTTTTTTTTAAATCAAGTAGTTGTGTAAATTAAGATGAGAGGTAACTGTCTACTATGTTAATCAAAAAACATGCTGGGCCCACATTCCCATAATTTGCTTGCTGACTTTCTTTCTTTGGAAGGCCACTTCATCATAAGTCTTAGATGTGAAATGGTATACCCCTTTTACACAAGTCAGTACAATTAGCCAGTAGTCTTAATTAGATGTATGTGATGCAGTCTGGATCTACAACACAAGGTTCCTCTAACTCTACTCAAACAGGTTTATTTGGAATAACAGGATTGATTGCATAACTTACTACGCCCTCAACCAACTACAGCCAGTCTTTTATTTTACCCCAAGAACCAACATCGTTAGCACAGGGGCCACCCAAGGATGCGAGCTTAGCCCCTTCCTCTTCACGTTGCTGACCCATGACGGCACACCTACGCTCAGCACCACATTGTTAAGTTTGTGAACGACACAATGTCTCATCTCCAAAGATGATGAGACTAACTATAGGAAGGCGGTTAGACAGCTTGCCATGTGGTGCAAAGATAACAATCTCCTCCTGAACGTGACCATGACCAAGGAGATTTTTATCGACTTCCGGAGAAGAGACACCCTACCACCCCTCTAACCATCATTCAAGCAGGCTGCCGCATATAGTAAATACACAGACATTGCGGAGAATACAGATTTTTAATTCAGGCTAGAGAAATGAAAGATGTCAAAGTCCAAACATTGCTGGTGGTATTGGTGGCCGATGACCCTGATGAAACTGATGAGGCTGACAAAATGAAGAAGCTGGTGAATCTGTGATGATGCGGTGATGATGGGGCGGTGGAGGGCGTGCATAACAGCTGCAGGAATGAACTCCTGGTAAAGATAGAATAATTATTGTACGATGAGGTCATCTTCCTTCTGAATGTTTACTAGCACCTCAATTAATATTTATTCAATTTGTTCTAATTATTAAAATACTTAATACGATTTAAGATGAAAAGAATATAAATTTTGGTTCTAATAGAAGTTATTGGCATATTTTTATGCGTGTTCATTTTGAGGAGAAAAATCTTTGTAAAAACCGCTAACGATACCAATCATGATGTAAATTACTCAATCAGAGCTTATGCATGGCCTCCTCTGGAGTCGATGGGGTAAAACTCAGACATAATGATGTTTGGATGGAATCTCTCTTCTGCATTAAGGCGCAAATTCATTTGCAAACACAATATCTTTTTCTGCCTTTGCAACCAAATCAAGGACAGAAAAGAATACCGGTAGAACCTGCCAATACTTATTCAGATTACATTAAAAATTTTATTTCAAAATGAGCATTCTACACTGCCTGGCATGCACATCGTAACACTGACATAACCTCCCCACTGACTGATAGAAGGAAATGAAGCAGCTAGGTCTATGATGTCAGATTGATTCAAGGAACTGTGGGTGCACATTATCATTGCATACTTTGAGCAACGTGCTTCAGCTGTGCTGTGTACACACGCCAAAATTGTGCTTTCAAAATCAATACTGCACCGCCTATTTCTTGTGCGCACCAAAAAAAATCACACAAAATAGGATCAATGTAAAAAGGATACAAATAGCCAAACACATTAATATTCAATATAAATGAAAAGCCTTAGTGATTGTATTATTTGCTCTTTTTTCTTTTCTATCCAATATTTTTTGCATTGTATTTACATGCAGATCAGATCTTGGTTATGAAACTTACCCTGGGTTTTGATCATATTCAGGACATGACATTTAAAAGCGCACAGAGAAACCTGATGACTCATATTCCTGTGTTCATGATAAATAATACAATCCCTGTTATTGACTAATGCGTGCTGCATTTATATGTCCGGTAATGTTTATGGCGTGGCAATTTTATGTCACCTTAATAACGCGATAATAACAGTGGTACTGGTGTGGAACTCAAAACGGTCTATAATTGGAGGTTTTGGAGTCATGCTTTATCAGAAAACCTTTTTCTTAAATAGTCCATCATCTGCATTGTGTTTCATAAATGCGATGAAAAATCAGAATGATGCCTGTGCACCTTTGATTTGCATATGTTGCACATAAAAATGTTTGCATTGCGCTCTTGGTTGCTGAACAGCAACCACTAGTGTGCCAGACACCGATATTGTAAATTTGAGGAGAGGACAGCTGCTCGTCTGTGTAATTTTACAGGAATGGGGGAGGGGCGGCTGACACTGATTGTGTCTGGAGGACTCTGGTCTCCCTCTCCATCACAGTGTTTGTATAGAGATTTTGTGTTGAGGTTAAAACCTCTTGTGTGCACGTCAACTAGCAAGATGGGTGCTTGTTGCTACACAGGTGTAATTGGACCATGCACCTGCCTCTGGTGTGGTCATTGATCTTTTCCCTCCTTGGGGCCGTATGTGTAAGAAGTGAAAGCTGTGAGGCTCAGCTCTTATTGATTTTGCCCTCAAACTTATGATGAGTCTTTGAACACATGTGATCAACATTAGTTTGTGGTGAACTGTGATGGACTGGCGGACAACAGCACGGTAATTTCTTTATAAGGGGTCCTCACCCAGTTCAGATGCAACCCTTTATAAGCTGTTCATAACTGCACTTAGTCCAGTGACGTGTGGTGAGGTTCGTGGCTGGGGAGGCAGTGACTCTTTCTTAGTCAGATGTACAAATATACGAATTCAACAGAGTAGCATAAATTCACCATTGAACTGGATGCTTGCACATTGACTACTGGTTATCTTTCATATCCCATATCAGCAATCCTTTACACACACATAGGTAAGGTACATATTTGGCCAAAGAAGAACCTTAAATTTATAGCGGCTCACAGAGAGCGCATTTGCTCTGCACCCTCCGTACGTTCTTAATTTGCCATCACAATTCCACAATTCATCCTCATTCAACACAAATGAAAGTATATGTAGTCCGCAACAAAAAGACAAATGTAGTTTTATGTTTTTTAAATAACTTAAAATTTTTTACTTATCTTGTTTTATAAAAATTTTGTATTTATTACTAAAAAAGGTTTGGTCTTATTTTTGTCGTGGACTGTACAGCAGTGTACGCCTGGTCTTACCTTTACTTGTAAATGAAGTCCATTCGCCTACCTTCTGGACAAATATCTCCATGACTTTGGTGTAAAAGTCCTCCTTATCTTCGTTTAGTTTTAAAAGTCTCTCTGTCGCAATAGAGATTATTGCTAGGGATGAAAGTCCGATACGGACTGTATGTTTTCAGTCTTTTCAAAGCAGAGAATGACCGTTCCACGGACACTGTTGTAGTCGGTATAGTGAGCACCAGCTGAAGTAACTTGGTCGCCTCAGGAACAGTCTTCATCAGATCCTTCTGGGCCAAAAAGCTGAGAAGCTGTACAGGAGATTTACATTCATTCCCACCGTTTGTGAGCTATAAAGTCCGATGAGATCAGCCTTTGGTCTAACAAAGTCAAATAACCTATTATATTTTGACAAGTTCTGCATTTTGGTGTCATCAAAATAGTAACACTACTATTGTCCATAACATTATAAAACATTTGTTTCCTCTCATCTCTGACTGACTGTTTCCTTGGAGTCGTCACTATCTGTCAGGCCAAGTGTGGCGCATTTCTACTCAAATTGCTGATAAAAAACTGTTAAACTCCTGTCTCTGGCATTCCACAACTCAAATTGTGCTGCGGATTCGCACACAACAAAATCCGATGTCCGTTACTTTGTTTTGCAGCACTCTAAAGAGTGCATCCGTTTAACTGAAAATGTCCTTATATGCCATAATGAAAAAGCATGTTGATGCTTTTGTCAGCCATCGATCATATCTAGTGGCCATCATTAGCATGTCATTATCCCAACTATCTGGATTTTCACTCATAATATGGAAAACAGCGCGCAGATCAGATTGGTACATGCTTATTGTCTGCAACAACCTAGAATTTGAGCTCCATCTCGTGGGTGCTGCTCTTGGTAAACGTCGCTTCACAATATCATCCAGTATGTGGGTGCGCTTTGTGTACTTACTGAAAATTGTCCCTAGTCCCTCAACTGTTTTAACAAAAGTTCTACTCTGAGGCATGCATTTTGCTGAATGCGAGAGCACCAGGTAAAATTTTTGTGCGTAACACTGGGTAAAAATGGCTTCAGGCAACTTTTCTTTAATCACAGCGGCTCCGTCATGAGTCTGAGCCACCAGCTTTTCAGCAAACTTGTATTTCTCCAACACTCCCAAGATGTACTCCGCTATAGCAGCGGCTCGTCTGTCATTACTCACATCATCAAATCCCAAAAACGCCTCCTTCACTTCACAGGCAACCTCACTTTTAGCCACATAACGCAAAATGACAGAGACCTGGGCTTTGTTTGTGACATCCGTTGTCTGGTCTACTTCTACAGAAACAAATAAAGCTGCATTAATCTCCTTTTTTATACCATTTATAATCACATCACCTATTGCTTCATTTAAATCGTTCTGAATTCTGTTCGATAAGCCAGAAAACACGATGGATGTCTCCAAATGTCTAGCTAACCTATCGTCTTTCTCAGCAAAAGCATGTAATAGTTCTACATAGTTGCCACGATCAGAAGAGGTCGTACTCTCATCGTTACCACGAAATGCTAATTGCTGTTTGGCTAGGAAGCAAGTGGCATTAATGAGGTCTTTTAAAATCTCTCTGTTTTTCTTGACCTTAGGATTGTGGACGCTAATATCTAGTCTCCGCTGTCCGTTCAAAGCCAAATCTATCCTTGCGCTTCCGAAAGTTTTTAAAGGAATTTGGCTTTGAATGTGAGTAGTTGACCTTTCATGTCTGCTGAGGCTTCTTTATAGATTTTTCATGTCACAAAATCCCTTTCTAGTCGAGAGATTGTCAACCATTGAGAACAAAAGCAGAAAAGGCGGTTTCTCGCAGCACAACCACACAGGCAGTCTTTTCGGGTGTACCACTCCCTTTGAAAAGAAGGCTTATTCTTCTGTCCCGTCATTTGAAGCAAATTTTCTAGCTCAGGAATCGGTCTTCCATTTTTTTATCACTTCCAGTTTTGATTGAAAGTCAAGTTTTGAGAAATGTTTTAGCTTATATATATATAATCATCTTCCATTTTTGCAGTCAGAGCAAAAAATAAAAATAAATGGACTGATGCGGTGCACTTGACTTTGTCTAATTGACTTTCTTAGCTAGTAATTACCCACAATACCATTTGTGTGTAGAGACAGTATTACAGACTCTGTAATACGTGGAGAAGACCAGAACAAGCCCGTGTTTTCATATGCGCCCCTTTAGTGAGGCAGAGGCACTGGCTGCCTCCCTGCCTGCTTTTTCACGGCGGCGTTATGTCAGATCAGCAAGACTAATACTGGGTTGTTTGGACACTTTTTTATTAAAAATATAAAAAATCAATGAATTTAAACCAAAACTAATAAAGAAAGAGAACTTTAGACATGATTTAAAATATTAAAAAGTGATACAGAATTAATTTTTTGCGAAAAAAATCATTTGTTAAAATATTTTGAATCCTTTTATTTTTGGTCATCACTCTATGTTATACACATACCTGAAATACATGACCTTGACTATGGAATGTGAAGACACGTAATAAAAGTGTGTACAACCATTACATTGGCGACATACAGACTCTAGAGAGGTCGATTGTATTGCCCAGTTTGTGAGGGATTGCGCAATCCGAGAGGAGGCTCAGCTCGTCGCTGCCTCCCTTCGCGTCTCTAGTTCTCTCGCGTCTCTCGTATTTGAACAGGAAAACACACAAATCCATAAAAAGCAAATATTGACTATAAGAATTATTGGAATCATACCAAAATTACATTTCTATCACAGATCAGTGGACAGATTTCACAGCTCTTACTTCCAACTTCAGATTATGCAGTTGCATCAGAACATATCAGAAACAGATATCCATTCTCTTAGTGTTGTCTATGATAGTTTCTGTAGATTTTTTCATTGTGTTTGTTTTAGCAAATCAAAAAATCTCATATTTTTTATTCATCCCTCGAATTTCCTAAATGATATTATATATTAATTATATTATTAATTAATACTAAGAACACCTTCTGATTGGAAAAAGTTGCCCAGTTCTCTCAAATCTATAATCATCTCTATTTGCTCATCATCATAAACAACCTGCTCTTGCTTCTAACCAGTCCTGAGATTTCAAAATACTATTGTAGTTGTATATAATCTTGATCATTCATTGTTGTATAGGTATCTGTATGTACATAAACAGGTTGTCACGAGTGGAATCAGAGGGTGGGGCTGTAGGCGTGGCTGGGAGAGCTTTTGCCTGTGATATATGAATGTATTTACTTTTCTTGTGGTGTTCTGTAAATTTGTGTTTTCAGGATGTCTTGGAGATGGTTCATCAAAATTCAGAGTATCATTTTAATCTCTGTCCCTCTATTTATGATGAACCATATTGGAAATATGGGTGTTTTTTCAGGGCTTGACCTCATGAAAGGAGGTCAGCCTTTTTATAGACACTCATTTTGAGAATCACCTACTTTCAATCCATTTACGTTATGTTATGTTTAAGTGTTGCAGTGCCACCAATACAAAATGTCTTTCTGGATATGAGACGATATGAGTGTTTTACAACACAAAGTAATGGCATGCTAAGAGAGAGCAAAATATGACTAGAAAGGCAAGTAATATTGTCTTATTTCATGTTTCATGCAACCAGCAGAATATACAGGAAAAAGGGGGCAACTTTCAAGTATTCAAAAGCACATTTTGACATTTCTATAATGGTTAAATTTGCACCGCATTTATAAGCCAATTTATACAGTTAGGCAGCTATTTGGAATCTAGGCTTACTCGTTCCTAAGAATGACATTTACTTGGCTTTGAAGGCATTCACACACAAAAACACACACACACACACACACACACAAACACACACACATTTCCTAGAGGCAATTGCAAAGCAAACATTTTACAAGGCAACATTATCAGCCACAGAGCCAAACAAACTCATTTAATAAATGATGCGTGTGTATGTTTATATGCAAAGGTTTTTACCTTTGTGTCAAAGGAATTTGCATTCCTTTGGCATTTCACTGTTTTTTTTTATCAGATTTCATAAATGTGTAAGGCCACATTCCTTTTGGATGTATATTGTGCCTATGTCTGATTCATATGGTGAAGTAGACTTTGAATACATAATAAGTGCAATTTGGCCAATTAATTCACCAATTAGTCTTATCTCTATACTGCTCCCTCAGGGATGGGTCAAATGAAGAGATAAACCTCACAACATTGTACTGTTTGTATTTGTTACATATTATAAATAAAGTAAGATTATTAATATTACTATTTTCATTACAATTATTATTATTACTAATATATTTTATTCAATATGATTAAATGTAACACCCCTATGTGCTTTTTAATGTTGGTAGTTAATGTACTGTATATAATTTCTTTTGAATATCATATACATTTCTATGTTGCTAATAATTTATTTGTTTATTTTGTATTTTCAATTTCTTGTAATTTTCTCCATCGAGTGGTTAATATTTATATATAGTCAAAGTAAGTAGTCAATATGTGCATTATAGCTTTCAAAAGCACTGCTTATACGTTTTTATGACGTTGCATCCTGTTAGAGCACATTCTATTTGCTCACTTCCTATGAAGTCACTTCCTGTTATTTCTCTGGTCCTCTTTCCTCCTTCCATTAACTACTAGCATCACAGAAGCAATGCCATTAGTTCATGTTTTTTCATAGTATACATAAAAGATTATATATGAGGAAAATTTATAAGAAATAACATTTGATTTTAATGCTTTCGTCTTCTTTTTTTTAAAACTTTTTTTAAGTTAATACTGTTTTTATGGTTTTATTCACTGTTTTCACAAGTTGTCTATGAAGAAGCCACTATAAACAGTTAAACCTCGTATGTCTCTGTCGCATTGGCTACGGTTTAGCTTGGTGTAAAGTCAGCATTTCAGCACACTGCACAAGAACACAAAGATTTGTTTCCCCTCAAGCTGTTTGCAATGAAAACCGAGTTTTTCTGTTTCTATTTTCAATTTCTCTTTAACGCATATGTGTGAATCATATTGTACAACCAGCGAAGATGGTGCATTTGTTGACAGTACATAATAATACTTAATAATACTGAAGTCGTTTGGCTGCTTAATGTTTAGATGTAATATGCATGTATTCATATTTTACACTCACACAAAATTGCAGATGAAGTCCAAGGACAGCATCAGTAGTACTTCCTGACTGTGAAATATGCAATGAATGCATGTATGATGTATGTGTAAGACCTTTCCTCCATAACAGTATTCCTGAATAGGCGTCACTTTTATACCTGGGAGTTCCACCACATATCATTTGATATGGCTCTTTTAAATTATGCTCTTTGGCTGGCTGCAGAAGTAGCCTCAGGCACCCAGAGCTGGAATATTACAACCGTGATGAATACAGAAGGGGGCAAAAAAAGGAATCTGGGTGTCTTAACAAGTACTTACACACGGTGTATTAGGACAATGAATTCTGCTGCCTGGGCAGCCTCCAGATACAAAAAATAAATGAACATTTTGTCACACACAGGAACTGAGAGAGAGAGGAGGCATTGATTTAAAAAGGGAAAATAGCCGGGTCTCTTCAAAGTATCTGAGGTTCAAGGTAAGAAGTAACAAAATACTGAGAAATCATCCCTGTACTGAAGTTGCGTTTTCAGGCATTCTATTCTTGGGTATTTATATTTCGGAACTTTAAAATAAGACTACCTTTATAAAAGATTGATAAATGGTTTTTAATTAGGTTTTTAATTAGGGTATAGACCCTTTGTCATTAATTAAAAATATTAACAACTTATATAATAGATTGCAAGAATCAATGATTAGTATTTGACAATTTGACTAAACAGTACATTCCTTTACCATTTATAATTAATGAATTATAGCAGATCATTATTGATTCATATAGAGATCAGAACTTAAATTGTTTATTTGTTACAAACTATTTACAAAACCTTAATAAGGGTACTTATTGTAAAGTGGCACTTTTTCTCACAACCATTCACTTTTATTTCTTACATTTTATCAAAAATATCTGTAGTTTCATCTTGATTTCCAGTCAAATTATTTTAGTTCATTTTTTTATTGTATATCTGCACTTTCCTGAAATCAAGACTTATTTAAACCTAAATGGAAAAGACAGTGTAAAAAAGAAAAAGATAATCCCTTGTTGTAGCCAATGAAGCATATCAAACGAGGGACAAATCAGGAGAGAGATTTCATTTAATAAATGAAATCTATTTAATTCAATTTGATTCAATCAATCAGTTCTTCTCTACTTATGTTCTGCATTATAGTCGTTCACGCTGAATACATTCTTTGCCTGTGAATGACAGTAATAAAAGTAAAGTAAATAAAGTTCCTAGTCCGTCAATTAATATTATATCAGTATGACATGAGGTAAAAATGTCCTTCAAGGGGAAACTTTCTAGTTTTATGGTCATGACTCTGGTTTCAGTTACTCTGTAATTCATGTGTCCTCTTATGTGATTGTGTATCATGTGTCAGCTGTAGCTCCTTGTCTCTTTACATTTAATTATGTTTAGAAATGTTCTCTGTGCCAGTTTGTGTAGTCCTCTTGTGTCTCATATCCCAGCTACTGCGCACATGTTTTTTTGCATGTGGTTCTAAACGGTTTTTCTGCCAAACACTCAACATTTCTAGTGAAGAGCATTTCATAACCTGTTCCTTTTCACTCTCACTTGAGCGAGGAAGTGGAATCAAATCCTCCTCCTCTGTGATGATGTTGTCCCATCACTGACATCAGTGAGGATGGTCACGTCATCAGGCTTTTGGAAGCCCCTGGAGCCAGTATACGGAGTGTAAAAGCACGCCTCGCTTAATCCAAGTGTGAGAGAATTGTTTTGTCTTTTTGTGTCACATCGGATACCTGCTGTAGTTCTAGTGGGTTGAGTCCTGAACGCTTTAAAGTAAATCGTCTGTCTTGATTGATTAAAGATGAATAGGTAGAGACCGACTCTACAGCACAGCGGGTTTCACAGTGGCCTCAAAGCTTGAATCTTCAGGTTTCAGAACCACTTCTCACCTTGTCTACTTCCACAGGGGCAAAACCATCTGTGGATGTGAGTGTGAATGGTTGTTTATCTCTATGTGTCAGGCCTGTGATAAACTGGAAACTTGTCCAGTTTGCCTTGCCTCTCACCTAATGTCAGCTTGGATAGTCTCCTTCCACTCCCGACCCTGAACAAGTAAGCTTACAGAAAAGGAATCAGTGAAAGGTGAAAATGGAGTGGACTTTGCAAACCACACTATGATCCTTACAACCAAAAATACAGCGGAACTCTCTTTGACGATGTCTCTAACAAAATCAAAGCTTCAGAGATAAGTTCGGTATTTTAAAAGAGTTCATAAGATAATAACTTCTTCCAGCAGGGATATCTGACATCACCTGTCACAAACAGCCGGCAAATAGCAACAAGTAAGCAGATAAAAGCCAGATCTCCTTTGGATGTTTGAAAGATTATCCTCGGTTTAACAGTTTAAATATGTTCAGCTCAATCTGATTTATGACTCACCTTCATTTCTCCAGCTATTTCTTTTCCTGATATCTTTTGTTTTCTACGGCACACCATTGTTCAAGTGGATCGGCGGAAGTTGCCGCCGCCACTGTGAAGCTGCAGAACTCCCACTGTCAAGTTGGCGCGTAGCAAATACATGACTGTAGTCCAAACAATTACTTTGATAGGCTTTGATATAATGTTTAACTTAACTTCACGGCGCCCCTGTAGAATTTTCCAGTCACAGTTCTGTGCTGAATTAAAATTGTTATTAATCTGAAAAACAAATCACACATATTCGCCCTCAACAATCACTGCAAGCAGTATGAAAAAGTTTCCTTCTACCATCTTTTGAATACCAAGTCTTGTCTCCTTATATCGCCATTCATTTCTTCTTGACAGTGTAAATTCAATTTATTCGTGATGCAGAATTAAACCATTTATGAATAAAACAGTCACACTGTCGGATGTACAAATCCAATTGTCTGACAATGTAACCTGTAATAATGAGATATCACTTTCTGAGAGAGATCAAAATAATATTGTGTACTGATTGAGGTTCCAACACAGAGACACACCTCCTATTTACCCTGCACTGTTAGGGAAATATTACAATAGTGTCATGAATGGTTTAACATCTAACAAGCTGTATTACTTGAACCTATACTACCTGATTTGTAGGTCGAATGGGTACACTGAAAACATGCTGTGGACGCAGCACTGACAAATTACCATCTTTTCAGATATAGGATATATTCTCTTGGAGTCATGTTCCTGGCCATTTGATAAATGTAAGTCCAATTTTCACTCTGCGTAGACATGTGATTGGTCCGAAACCAACTCATGAGCTGCGTGTTCTAATGATTGGTTTAGTGGCTAATAACAGATACAGATTATACTACATCTTTGTCTGTTAAGGTTATCACCGAGTCAGATAAGGCAATTGTAGAGTTTGAAATTTGTGCAGGATGGTTAAACATTGATTTCAACCAACCATAGTGTTCCATTTTTCATAATCGCTGTGTGTTCAGGGGCTGCATCCTGTGACGGCTGCATTTTATGACAAGGTGACAAGGCCTGTCCCATTTCAACATTTCTGACCCACCCTATCCAAAGATTCATAGCACAACAGTGACTTTTATATTTCTCTAAACAAACAGCATGTACTACATAACAGCTGCCATTCATCAGTTGATGTTGAGGAGTGAAGGTGATGTTGTTTTTCCAGCACAGCAGGATACACAGTGTAACTACGTTGAAATATTTCAACTCAATATCTCTTACTAATATTTTGACTTCCACAATTATGGTTTCATGTACAACCAAAGTTATTATTATTATAACTTCTACTGTTTTTATTACAGTTGACCACAGCTATTTTTATTACAACACAGCTGTGACCTCGACTCATCATAAACTTATCAACCACCGCTGTCAGGGTTGCTAGGCAACAGGCGTTAAGCTTTATGACTTACAGGTAAAAACAAGAGCGGATGAAATTCTTTGTACACCAAACCGACTCATTCAGCAGCTTTTAACGACTTTGTCTCGGTGATGAATAGTATTGAAGCACGTATAATTAAAAAGTTAATTGAGCATCTTTGCCTGGAAACACTCCAAAGGCAAGCAGGACATATTCTGTATGTGTCCCACTTGCATTACAAGGAAAAACAGAAATATTATTATTACGGTTGTCCCTGTTAATTTGTAATGTGCGTTTACTGCTTTTTGGAGGAAAAAAGTTCCATTTTGAGGAAGGAACTGAAATATTAAGAAGCTTACATTTCTAAAACATCAAATGGCATAGTAGGAAATGTGTATATTAAGGTTTGAGAAGAAAAATAATTTGAGTTATGCCTTGGAAATATAAAATTATACTACGCTTGAGTACTTGTTTCTAATGGGGAGAAAATTTAAACTTAAAATATGATTTTTTTTGTTTTATTTTATGGGACACAATGTGACCCTCCTCGTTTTATTTATGGTGAAGGATAATATCCCGTTCACTGATTTGTCACAAATTTGTTTACTTCTTGTACCTGTGCCGAGCCCAAATAAATTCGGCATAAAACCAATGTAAAATCAGTATGCAGAACAGGAAACTGCTTTCCAGAATGGATCGGTTGGGATTTGGAAAAACAAATACTGTCACTGCTACTGTTAGCCAGTAAGGTACCAGCGGAAACTATGGATGGAAACAGATGATCCTTGTAGGACCCCCGAATGGGAAGAGTCGAAAGCCAATGAAGAAGAAGAGTGGCGAGAGGGATCTTAAGTAAGCGGCAGTCTTTTCACTCATAATGAAGTAAATTATGTTCTGAGGCTAAATTATGTTCTGATTTTCAACTCTCACATATAGTATACATAATTACTTGCTCCATTGTTGGCCTATCCTTACTGATGCAGCAGTTTTAAACACAAGACTATAACTGTAATGTCATGCAGAATACTAACATAAAGTTGTGACAGAAAATACATTTGATTCTTCCTCTGTTCTGAACAAACTTTAACTGTATCAAACTGGCAAATTGTTCAAAAAACAGTAATTGCTCTTCAAGCTGTGTTCTATATTAACAAGCTTTTATAAGATTGCTAAAATAGGCTGTTCTAACCCTCCAGGCAAATGCTGGAGAAATCTGGAGCCTAACAATGCTATTATTTAAGGACAGGCAGTAGATGTGCCACTGCTCCGGGCTCCGAGCACATAATTAAGACATTCGCAAATCTGGCAAACCGGGAACACATTGCTGGGATTCAACTCTGTCCTCTAACTAGTGATGTGGCAACTGTTGGCATAATCTGGTAATTAGTTCTGACATGACTACAAGTATCACACGGAGATGCTGTATATGATGAGCAAACAAAGGATGGTTCCTTATGTTAGAAATACTAATATGAAGCGCTCTCTCCCATTGCTCTGCCCTGCTCTATTCTCTCCGTCTTGCACTGCTCATCCATCAGTCCGTCTCCATCTGCATTTCTCCTGACTTTTTTTTTCTGTTTGTTCATGACAGCCCCCAGTCAGTTCAGCCACTCCCAACATGTCCTTCTGTGTTTGCCTGCTGCAGCATCCCAGCCTGACCTACATAACCTCTGGTCATCAATTTTGTATGTAGCTGATGCACTATGATACATAGATCTGGCTGCGGAGAGGTTCCTGCGGGGGTGGTGAGCAGCGCTGTGCCACTCAAACACATGCAGGCACACACAAGCATAAATCAGAGGCATGGCAGTCCTCGGCCAGCATGAGCCCCCCAGCAACAACAACACAGCTAGCCTTTTCAGGGGCAGGGAAAAATGGCGACTGACACAGACACTGGATGCCTTAAATAAAGAAATGAATGGAACGGATTATTAATAGATGAAGAGAGGAACACAAAAACCTTAGGGTAACCTCAGCCAACTGAATTAATACATCGCAAAACACAGTGAAACCCTCCAAACCCAGATGGTCATTCAGCTGTAAAGATGTTTCATAGTGTGGTTATGAGCCGCACATGTACTTGACGGTGTATACTTAAATAAAGGAACATTTACTGTAAGCACTCAGAACAGCCAATACCTCTGGACCCTTTAAGAAATGGATGAAGTGATGGATGTGGATGTTTGGAGGAATTTGCGATGTTTCAGTAAATGTCTGAATTAGTCAAATCACAGTGCTTTTCCAGTCAATCAAAGACTCAACCCGAGGGCTGGCCTGTAGGCTCTGTCACCCCAGAGGTGAGAGTTTCCTGTGTTTGCAGCAACAGAATGTGTGGGTGTGGCAACAACCTCAGCAGCCAAATCCTGCTTATAGAACCATTTAACATAGAATTTTGTTGGCCCTTTTAGTGACTGACTGATTAACACGTTCGACTCTGTTATTACTCATGTGCAAAAGTGGAGGATATACCCTTGAAATTCTCCATATTTCTTACTAACAATGAAGTTTAATTTGAACTCGGTAGACTACAGCACGGTTTTCATTCCTGGTCTGTTCCTGTAAATTTGGCAAGCTGATATTACAACTCTCTTTCGCATTAACCAGTAAATACCGCACATTAGCACCATGATGGAAGACAACTTGTTTTTGAACAAAAGGTCTTAAATATGGCTATGATGGCCATGCACAGGATATCCAGTTATAGTTTAAAATTCAAGACAGTGAGTTATATAAACGTATTTCTGTACCTCATCGCTTCTGACCTATTTTTCTGTTTGGATGATGGGATCTGGGGAGTTGCAAACCTTTTATTAATGGAGGCCTGACCATTCAGTCACTCTCTCCTCTCTGAGTTGCTGAGTCCGTTTGGTCTTGGTTATTTAGAATTTTGTGGTCCAGACACCTACACACCTACACACCCACACACCCACACACCCACCCACAAACCCACACATTCACACACCGCAAACATGATTGTTTAAATGACATGCAGTTTAGACCTTTGATTCAAATGACCAGTGTAAGGTCTGATAGTGGGTCTGTCTTTTTTTGTGGTACCTAACAGCAGTCAGGGTACCATTGGCTAGCCCGTGCAGGTCTGTGGGACCATCAAAGGATCTGTCTCCCCAGACCATCACTTACCCACCACCTAACTGGTCCTGCTGGATGGAGATGATGCAGCAGCAGTACGTTCTTCATAGCATCTCCAGACTCTGTCACGCCTGCCACATGACCTCAGTTTGAACCTGCTCTCATCTGTGATGAGAACGGGGCACCAATGTTAAACCTGCCAATTCTGCTGGTCTCTGATGAACACCAATTGAGCTCCACAATGCTGAGCTGTGAGCACAGGTCCCAGTAGAGGACCTTGGGCCCTCAAGTCACCCTCATGCAGTCTTTTGCTGACAGCTTTGTCAGAAACATCACACTAGTAGCCCACCGGAGGTCATCTTGTAGAGATCATGCAGTGTTCCTCCTGTTCCTCCTCACTCTGAGGAGCAGATACCATTCTGGCTGCTGGGTTGTTGTCCGTCTTTGGACATGTCCAGCTCTCTTCATGTAACCAACCGTCTCCTGGCATCTCCTCAATGCTCTTAAGACTGTGGTGGTAGACACAGAAACCGTCTTCTAACTGCAGGCAGGAATAATCCATCCTGGAGGTGCTGGACTACCTGTGCAGTGTCACTAGGCTGCAGGTACCGCTTCATGTCAAAAGGAGGGACAAAGACACCAGTAGAACACAAAATTAGAGGAGAATCAGTCAGGAAAGATCACCTAGATTTTCTCTGTACTCTGAACCATTCCCTTTTTGGGGGTTGTCATGCTTTTGCCTCTCCATTGCACCTTTTGTCACCTTCATTTACACCAAAACAGGTGAAACTGATTCACAATCACTTGTTCAAAAGCTCCCCTTAGTGAGTAAAATATAAACTATCAAAGTGAAACACAACACATACAAGTTAGATCTCCTTGAGTTGAATCATATGCACCAAAATTGGACAAAATAAGACAATAGCTTGAGAAATGTATTGTCCAAAAACCTTTAGAGATAAAGCTCCTCCTCATAATATACCATTGATTCCTCGAAAAAACACCCCACTTTGCGGCCTTATAAATACAAACAAAAAGGAAAAAAGTAATTTGATTTTGAATCATAATGCAAATATGGCTATACTCAAACTACCAACTAGCCACCGTAATGTTATGTGTAACTTATTTTAAATTCATCTTGTCCACTAAGCCCTCAGCACTGCTGGCATCTCGCAGCAAGGTTATAATCACAATGATTATGGATGCTTTCTTGAGCTACTGGTCTGAAGAAGCTGAAATCAATTACGCACAAGTTAATTCATAGCTCTTAGCTGACAGAAACAGAATGCAGCGAGTACACAAAAAACTCTGTCTGTATATTGTATATAGTCAATAATGGCCATGTACCAGACAATGTCAGTATGAAATTATGGTAGCCTCTCAGTCATTAATGGATGTAACAATAACTGTGCTTCACACCAACATGCAAAAAGTACCTAAAAAACAACCACAGAGCCTTTATGTGATATTCCTGATATAGCTGTTTGCATCACTTCGGACCCCAAACTTTGTTTTACGCGTGGCTTTCTCTCCTCTTACTTATCCGTCTGGGAGATGAAGAATAGGTAGAGAATTATTCAGATCACAGCAGCAAGATACTATATCCCCCTTTGAGGTCCACAGGCTGGTGGTGGTGACTGATGCCTCTACTAAGACTGATGAATGAAGAGGAATTTGCAAAGATTGACGGTAGTAAGGCAGAAGTGGATGATTTGCAGAGCAGCATAGCAAAGAATTAAAGGTAAAAAATAAATTATATCACTCCTCATACCGCGTTATCCTTCATTTTTAACTGATTAAGTCCCTGAATGCGGTTTTTCATAGTACCTGTTTTCTAGATGCCACCTGTAGGTTTCAATCCATTAAAAAATTCCAATGCTTTAATAACATGTTCCGTTTTGCATTTAACATAATTTCAACAAATGTGTATAAAAAAAGTTAGAAAATATTGTTGAAATAAATTAGAAAATATTGTTGTGTAATCAAATTATAAAAGCTAATGAACAAAGTCATAATTTGACAAACCATTTATTTTGAAAATATTCAGATCAATTTGCATTTTATTATGTTGCAGCTTTATTCTTACATTATTTAAATAAATTTTTTGCCGTATTAATCTCCACTGCATACCCCATATTAACAAAGCAAACAAAAAGAATTTTAGAAGCGAATGGGGTCTTAATAATTTCTTAATGCTCTGTATGTTATTGAATTGCAAATAGAATGGGACATGTAAGATTCTAAAAGAAATAGACAAAAGAGCAAAAAATGTCATGTTGATTAATTTTCAAATGAGAAAAACAATACGATAAAAGTCTGATGTAATATTAGTGACCTCTGACGAGGGTTGACGTTTCAAAAGTCCTTTCAGAAATATGTTCCTTCTGGTCTATTTTATATCTCCCACATTTTTAATTTGAGAGGAAATGGGTTATGGGTTCTTAATGGGTAAAACGATGATTGACTACGACCATGATATTGGATTAATGTAACCAGTTGTGGAGCCCGACAACAGCAAACTAAGAAAGATGTGAGAAATGTGAGTGACAGGCCAGGGTGTGTAAAGCAAGAGTCTTCCTGTTTCTACTTTGGCTAAAGCTTCATTTTAAAGGTAATTTCGAGGGCCATACTTCTTTTAAAACTGCTATTTCCCATTTGTCTCCTGCTTTTGATTGTGGTTCACCTTAATTCAAACCTTCTACACTCTGTGGTCTTTATTCCCCTACTTTCCTGCTCTTTTCTCTCTCTTTCACTCCATACGGCACTCTCATCAATCCTCCCAATATAGGAAGGCTGAATGTTGATACATTGATCATTAAATGCACTAATGCGCTAAATCATAACTTTATGGCGGTAACTCATCATGGTCCTGTTCCCATTCAGACCTGTTGGTAGTGCACTAAATGAAACATGCATTACTGAAACCTAACAGATGCGTGAGACGCCCTGCAGAGAGTGCCGTAAGAAGAGTGATGAAAGGGGGACGTAATGGCAGTGTGCCTGGGAAAGACATATTCTATTAGGGCCTAAATTTAAACTGGCACTATGTTACTCACTTTGTTTTTCACTCCCACTCATGCTTATCCAATCCACTCACAAAACCAAACAGGAGGGGAAAAAAGAACTCCATTGGTAGAAAAGCTGGACCTTTTTCAAATAAGGACACAGTTTGAAGGTTCGGAACTCTTTACTCCATTATTCAAAAGAAAAAAAGAGTGAGTGAGTTTAGTCACTCTGCTTCCAAACACCTCAAATTAATTCATTTTACATACCGCATGCAAACAAGACAATTTGCATTTTGAGTACAAGAGAGATCAGTAACACAGTAAAAAATCCACAACCACGCTTCAGATTTGGAAGAATTACATAAACAAGCTTTTCAAATGAAACAAATCCTAGGTTCTCCATCTCGTGTTGCACTCCCTCACACCCAGATTTTTTCTATTTTCCATTGAGTGCTTGATCAATACTGCCCTCATTGCAATCCTCTTTGTACTCCTAACAGTCTCCCCAATTTGCAATCACTTCACACTACCTAGTGTATAAAGGATAATCAGGCACCATCACTATAACTGGATTTCTTTTAAAAAATGAAGCAAAAGAAGACAAGAACCATTTTTTGACAAGAACCAACCTTTTCTGCTTTGGTTTGAAACTCATAACACATTATTTCATTGCCAAAGAAAATTCACTGTGTTTACTGGTATCCACTGATGCTCCATGCTACAAAACAAACATAAAAATGATGGCCAGTGAGAATTGTCCCCTGATGTCCAACGCGTGGGCTGAGTACCACCATGCAGAGGAGGATCTCCTGCAGCCAAGCAAATGTTCCTCTGTTGGTGTGAAGCATTCCACCTTCATTTTTGACTGATTTCATTCCCCTGATCCGTATTCAAAATCCTCATTGATTGAGCTAAAATGCAGTAAGTAGTATGTACAAAACATTAGTTTACACATGGGACGCTGTGGATTGGGAGGTAAAGCAGCCACTTACTAGAAGGTCTACATGCTCATGTCTTTTCTAAAACACAGCAGAAGCTGAGCCACTGAGGATTGACTCAGGGATAGAAACAACACCTCATTGAAGTAGCCCTGGCATGACAAGAAAAAGGCACTGGTAAGCCTTTCTAAACAAGGAAAAGGCAGATCTGATTTTGGTGATATTTCTTACAACAACAGAATTTAATAAGATCATTAACATTTGGATAGTGCTGATAGTGAAGTACAGAGAAGGCAAAGAGGAGTTGTATTATATCTTTGTGGATTTAGAGAAAGCAGACGACAGAGTGCAGAGAGAGGAAATGTGGAATGCGTGAAGAGTGACAGAAGTATCTTAGAGTGGTGCAGAATGTGCATAAGAGCAGAATGACAGCAGTGAGGTGTGTAGTAGGAGTTACGCATGGGTCCTAAGTGGAGGTGGAACTGCAATAAGGATTGGCTCAGACCCCCTTTTTGTTTGCTTTGGTGATTTATAGGCTGACAGATGAGGTCAGATATGAGTCTCCATGGACTATGATTTTTGTGGATGATATTATGATCTCCAGTGAGGGCAGGGAGCAGGTGGAAGAAAACCTGGGACTGGTGGAGGTATGCACCGGAGAGAAGAGGAATGATGTCAGTCGCAGCAAGACAGAATAAAGGTGTGTGAATGAAAGGGAGGCAGGTGGACTGTCAAGGATCCGAGGAGTAGAGGTGAAGAAGATGCAGGAGTTTAACTACTTGGGGTCCATTCTGGAAGTCTAGAAAAGAGGTACAGAATGCTGGCAGGGTGGAGAAGAGTGTCAGGAGTTTTCCATGACAGAAGAGTATCAGCAGGAGTGGGAGGGGGGGGTTACAAGTTGGTAGTGACAGCAGCCCTTCTGTATGTTGCAGGGACAATCATAATGACCTTATAGACAGAGGCAGAACAGGAGGTGGCAGAGTTGAAGATGTTAAGTTTTTTGTTGGGACTTTTGGAGGATGGACAGGATTAGAAATATTCACTTGTTGGACGTTTTGGAAACAAAGTAAAAGAGGCTGGACGGAGATGGCTTGGACTTGTACTAAGGAGGTAGACTGGTTATATTGGTAGAAGGATTCTGGAGACGCAGCTTCCTAGCAGGAGACAAAGGATAAGACCAAAGAGGAGGTTTGTTTATGCGGTGAAAGCGGTCATAAAACTGGTTGTTGTGAAGGAGGAAGATGCAGTAGACAGACCCCCCTTTGAAAGAAGAAGAAGAAGAAGAAGAAGAATTGGCATGCGGTTTGAAAGTCGGTTGAGACTCGAGTGTGATGCCTTTGTTTCTGATTGTTGATTCTAATGTTTGTTGCTAATGGAGCTAGCTATGGTTGTAATTGTTTGCTAGGTGATCAGCGCCAAAGAATATGACAACTGTCTTTTTTGAGTTTAGCTAAAGAAAGTTAAAGGTCTTCCATTTCTGAATAGCAGCCAAGCAATCCACTAGAAACGGGACACAAATTTGCTCTCCATTGGTGCGTGAGTGGTTATCACTCCTTAGGTGGCGCCTTTCAGGATAGCCTCTGCCACCACTGAATGTGTGTGTGAATGGATGAAAAGTGCTTTGAGTGGTCAAGCAGACTAGAAAGGAGCTGTACCGTATAAGTGAAGTCCATTCAGCATCTATATGCAAGTCCCTGTGCCATAGAGGGCTTAGAATATACCCTGCACCAATTCAATGTACAAATCTAAAATATCACTAATGCTTCCAATTCGACCAGAGGCACAGGAAATACGGCCCTGTCTAAATTTCTAACTTCACAATACTGAAAATCATTATCCAACCGTTAGAACTTAAAGGTCCTCTCAATATGACCTTGAATTACCTCTTCCATGTGCGCACAGCAGCAAAAAATCTACTAAAAGATAAATGAGAAGTGAACTTGTCCCAGTGCCATTACCAAGGTGATTTATGAATCTCTGTGCCACCAAAAGAGAATTAATTTCATATCTACGGCCTCTAGGTTATTAGTGTACAATGTGGTGAAGACATTCACAGGCAGGCAGAAGCAGAGCAGCTTCAGAATTACATGAACACCTAATTTAGAACCCATTGTTGACTTTCACAATGGCGTAAGAACAGTGTTGCCCACACAGAAATAGAGGGCATGACTTTCAATGTATAAGCATTAAGCATACTGATTGACTGACACACAATATAATTGGAGCGGAATTTCAATAAAGTTCATAGTTATATATGATATTCATATATATTTATTTGAAGCTTTTTAACATTATAAATGTAATCTAAGGCTTATTTCATGCTAGTACTGGCAAAAAACTATACCAACCAAGAAGGAATATTGGAGTCCTGGTTAGATATGATAGGGAATTAGATTATTAGCAGAACTGTCTGTGAGAGATTGAGACTGCGTGGGTGTGATTTAATTTTATTTCTTATATTTTGAATAGAAGTCAAAATATAAGAAATAAATAGCAATCGCATTAAATTTTTCATTCTGCCAACATATTTAAGACCATGTGTATAACACTTAATGTATTTAAGACTTTTTAATGCTAAAATTCAGATGATGAGAAAAATTTATATATTAATTTTATAATTGTTTTGAAGATCAATACGCAATATCCATATAAAATATAATCACCCGCGGAGCTAGTTGGATATAGCAACTACTGAACCAGATGAAAAAATTTGGCTGTAGTATTACTTTACTTCTAATAACCAAATATGACAGGAACCTTACCAAATCAATGTTACTTTTGATCCTTTTACACCCGTTTTGCTGTTCATTCTTTTGTACTCCTCTGAATGAAATAGTTAATGAATGACTTTATACTGTTATGTGGATTGCTTTACTACTTTACTATTGTCTTGCTTCCTCTTCTAAAGTAGAGGAGCGAAGTTCTTGAGTAATTGGGGGACTATCATCTTCTAATATCTGAAGAAGAGCTGCAACAGCTCCCAAAATGCCCTTCAGACATGACATGTTGAACTTTCAACATAGGCGCTTAATGTGATGGAGTAGATTAATGGGTTCCGAAATGCTAGCCTGGTCCAAGTAATTAAATGGTTAACAGTTTCTTTGTGGTCTTTTACAGTCAGTCAGGTTCATTTGAGATGATTGAACACATTTTATTATAACTTTCACCCTAAATACATCACATTTTTTGCTTGTCTCGACAAATGCAAGTGTCGGTCACAGTTGACAAAGATGTGGTGTCCGTCCCTGAATCAAATGACAATATTAGACCACAAAAGATGTCTTCTGCAGAAAGAACAGAAGATTGTATTACTCTTTAATGTATTACGAAATTCAAGTCTCCAAAGGGACGTAGAACACGTCTATTTAGATAAATCTAAAAAATATGTGGCAGCATTCTGTTATATACATGATGCATGCGCCCCTTAAAAAGATTTAGTATGGCTGATCCTGCTGTGTGTCAGACACGTACATTATTTGTGTTTCCCTGGAGCCTGTATCCGCTGTTGTCTCTGTTAACTTTGACCTGGCTCTGTATTACTTTTATTTGGTAATAAAAGCTCATGTGATGTCAAATAATAAAGCTATTTTCTTATCTTGATTATATGTTGTCATTTTCTTTGGGGTCCATAAAACCTACACCATAGCCTTCCAATTCTTGCAAAGAGTTCATGTTTTCCTGGCATGTTTGTGTGCTGGTCTGTTTGTTTGTCTGTTCATAAGTAACACATGAACATGCTGCAGGGCAAAACCCACTTCATTTTGGAGTAGGTCCAAATGAAGAGACAGATCCAGAAATGTTTCTGGATATTAATACAAAATTGGGCTTTATTAAACATCTATCTATGTGTAAACTATCTATTACACATAGAATGATTAGCATGCAAGAAATCAACACCTTTTGGAGTGGATCCATGGATATTTCTCTACTCTTTGACACTGCAAGAGCCGTGCGAACAACCATGTTGACTGATCTTATTGGAATTTGGATTAATTCAAAAGAATTGTTTGGCCTTGGTGGAGAACCATCCAATAATGCCATTTTCATATTTGTAGTTTCATTTCACCTCTATATTAGAAGATACGGTTAAATGTTAAGCTGTCTCTGTTGTATTGCAGCGAATTAAAAATATTAATTCCATGTCTTTTATGCATTTTTTCCACTTTCAAATTATCCTGCGGGCCTGATCGAACCTCCTTGGGGGCCGGTTCCGGCCCGCGGGCCGTATGTTTGACACCCCTGATCCAGACTGTGATCCAGGTGCTCAAGGCACTAAAGTGTCTTGTTTATACATTGATCAGCCATAATAGGACAGGTGAAGTCCTAATAGCATTGATTATTATCATTTTAATACCATGACACCTGTCAGTGGGTGGGACATATTAAGCACATGAAGAGTTTGTAGTCTGATCTCGGTAAGAGCAAGGATCTAAGGGACCAATTGTGATGCTTGACAACCGGGGCAGAGCATTTCCAGAACTGCAAGTTCTGCTGGTTGTTCCAGCTGTGCAATAGTTATTATCTAGTAAAATGGTCTGGCGAACTGGCAAAAGGGTCATGAGCGCCCAAGAGTTAATGCTGAGTTTTGGGAACAAATAGGCAAGCCCATGTTGTCTGATCCCACAAAAGAGCCACTGAAGCACAACTTGCTTAAAATCAGGCATGCTGTTTTAATTATACGGATGATTGGCGTATATTAACTATTTATTTTATGTTTGTAATTTTGTTATTTCACAGTTAAAGTGTTTTACATTTCGTATATGTGCGATGCACTCCTGTGCCACCATATCGATTAAACGTTTGAGAATATGTATTAGTGGTGGGGGGGTCGAAATCATATCCTGCACCGGGCCCCTTAAAGGCTCAATCCGGCTCTGCTATTTTTTTAAAAGCAAATTTAACTAAATACAATCCAATCAAGATTAAGAATGCAGATTGTTTTTTTTGTAATAATAGAATAATCTTTGGTGAGGTTATGGTGCTAGTTTGAATCTCCCTCTCTCTCAGAGGCAGCTTCCGTTTCCAGCACCACGGACAGCGCCGTCACTCATTTTTCCATCCACAGCTCACGGGCAGCTCGAGTAAGGGAGGTAAACTTTTGTGTATACCAGAGAGAAGGTTGATAGCTGTACATTCTTCAGTGTTTGCGCGTCTTTAGCTGGATGTGGAGCGCAGTCTGAGTCCGCCGCAACGATCATTAAGTCCGGCCACGGAGAGGAAGATCTGACGGGAGAGGCTCCAGATATGAACTGAATATGCACGGCCACGATTCCGTGATACATATATTTCTTCTGCTGGGTTGCTGAAAGATCAAATAACAGAACAATTATCACAAAAACACAAGGAGGATCGAGTGAGTTAGAGCGCACAAACAGAGGCGGGAGGAGAGGACTGCTGTGCGGGGACGCAAAGGGACTGGATCTGCATGTGAGACACACCGGAGGCAAGAGATGCAGCCTGCGAGCAAGATCCTCACTCTGGTTCTCCTCATCTTCATGGGCACAGAACTCACGCAAGTAGGGTTTTTTTTCATAATAACGTTCAGCCCTTTGATTTAAATAAAGCTAGAGCGCGCGGGCATTAATTGGCTTCGGATCGGGTGAGAGATTAACGCGCACAAAGAGCCCCGGTGAATTAGCCTTCTACCCCTCTAAACAGATTAACGGATGGGATTACATGATGTGAATACATTTTGCTTGGCTGCTAGAGATCCCCGTGCAGCCTCTCTACGGTCTGATGTATTGCATGATCTGTCAATTTCCTGTGATTAATCAGCTGCACATTAATTCCGATACAATATGCTACGCGTTGAGGCCACTGCTGAATCTTAAATCAAGGCTCCGCAATCAAATTTCTCAGAGAGTAGGTGTTCGGAGCATGCTCAATGACCAGTGTAGCCTCTGTGTGAGGGAAAATAACCGTTCGTCCACCAGTAAGCTACAGCCAGCCAGCTCAGAAGGAGTAAACATTACTGGTCAATAAAAAGCCTCGCTGTGACTCCTTGCTTGAACCCGTTATGACTTTCAGCTCCTTTAAAAGGCCGTTTACAGCAAAACATATAATAGTATGAACTTTTACAATTAGAAACATAGAGGGGAGAGAGCGTGAGGAAGGAGATTTATTTCATTCCCAGGCCCTGCTGTCATTGAAATAAAGAATTTTATGATTTAATTGTCCCTGCATAAGAAGAGAGCTATATTTCATGGGCTCTTCCGTCAGATGAATACATTTGTGGTTAGTGATTGCAAACAAAATAAAATTTTAAAAAATGTGCTACAATAAATTAATCTGTTCTCAGTGTGGCTGTAACAGAGTTTGCTCTGTACAACAAACTCAATAAACTGCATTGGAAGTAGGCTGCTGGCCCTGATAACAAATCTATTAGAACAATATTGATGTGATATTGCTTTTGCACAAATATGCCAGCCATTGATTTCTGCAAATGTATGAGGAATGTCAGCGTGCTGGTAAGAGGAATGGTTTTTATTCATGGTGCAACAGCTTCATTTTGACGTTCAATTTTTAATTTGATCAGAGATGTAAACTTTCATTTATTATTGTTTTAATTCTACCTTGTGGAAGCATCAGTTGTGAACCCTGGATCTGAGTTCAGCTATAACAAAAAATGCTGACACATTTGAACAATGAGGCTACTTGCCCTGATTGATGGAAGCCATCAGTCAGAGGATGGAGGGAAAATGAATGTGTTTCACTTTGGTTTTTATGACAGTTGGTTCTGCGTGGTGCAGGTCAGGGCCTGATGTTACAGTGACAGCATTTTCTCCAAGTGTTTGAGAGTATGCCCTCTATTTGAAGGTAAGCTGATATTAGTCCCTGCTTGCAAACTTCCAGAGGAAAGAAGGAACAGCCTCTCTATGTGCCCCTCCTGCTATAGAAAGGAGAAGTTCATTCCAGCGTGGGAGGAAGAGGAGAACTCTCTACAGCTTCTATCTGTTTGCAGATGTATGAAATAATGTGGTGAATACACAAATTAATTTCATGGACAAATCACTCATAGAAAATAATAAAAAAATCCAGAGAGCATAGTCTGGATGACTTTGAGGGTGCTTTCTTAATCACACCATTAACCAACTTGCCCAAATCCTGGGCACCTTTTCTTAACATCTGGCAGGGGTGCAGGGAAATACTTGATTGTTCCACGCTCTCCTCTACAATTCATTCACCTTTATCTCCCCTGCTGAAAGATCTGACTGCTGCGCGCACACACAGAGAAGAATTGCAAGCAATCTTAGTAGCATCTGTTCTTCACCTTTCTACTCCCCGCGGGTTCAGGCCCACATCCTAAAGCATCTCACAGACACCTGACAGAGCAGATGGCACTGCCACAGCCGCCCCTTTGACACCATGCAACCTACATACCATAGCTTATTCTACAAATAGCTATCATGCAGAGAATTACTGTACAGAAGCTGCACATCAGGGTTCAGGGTTTAAACTCATGTGCATGCACTAATTAATGGTTTTTCATATGTGTATTTTTATAAAAAGGAAATAAATTGGACACACTTTGTCTGCATATAAACAAGGGCTACAGCAGGGGAACATTTTTCAGTCTGGGTTTTTTAATTAATGACAACAAAATAAAAGATCAATCTGGTTTGAAAATGAAGATGAAGTACAGCTGAATTGGAATATGCGTGGTGTGATTGGCAGCTGGGGTTGAAGGTATTTATTATTCAGTAAGGCTGTTTGGGTGATGAAGTGAGAGAGAGCAGAGGGATAAGGCGAGCAGAAGAGGAGTTGGTGGAGAAATGATGCATTTTGCAGTTCAGTTGCAGACTGGAAATGGAATTTCCATTTTATGAGTATTTCTTACAAATATAATCAATGTATCATTGTGGCTGGTCCAAACACCTGTTCGGTGTGATGTAATAGAGTACAAAAGCTCAGGCAGAGTTATGATCTAGAAGCTTTAATGCTTCATTTTTTAGGTTTATTGGTCAATTTAGGCTTTTGTTTGGTGCAATTTCTCATTTTTATTTTGTACTATATTGTAAGATTGGACATTTTGTTTGTTCGTATTGACAAATGTACACTCTTCCCTTCCCCTTAATCATATATGTAATAGCTTTTAAGGCACGCCAACATTATACAACACCAAAGGCTGCATGGAGCTTCAAAATGTTTTACATATTTGGATCAAAAGCTCTTTTATATGAACAAAAATGAGAAAGAAAGCATTTTTCTTGCATAGGTTCAATTTAAAGGGTCACATATGTTGTAATATGTTTCAATCACATTTAACCAATGGTAATAAATTAAGTTGAGTATTATTAATTACAACCGTCAGAAATGCCAATCCGATAATCAGTCAAAAACACTTAAATTATTCAATCTTGTTAGTTGATGAGCTTTTATATAAATTAATTCAATAAACATCTGTTTTAATGCATTATTTTGCATTAATTCCATTTAGTCAGACTAAGTTAATCAAAAATATTTTGACTGACTCATGATAGAAAAACACTGGTTTAAATTTGATGGTATAAAACTTGATTGAAATGTTTTACATGATAGTTAAAGTCAATGTTTTGGACCAATTATCCTGTTTTGAGTATACCGTCATATTTATTGAGGATTATTATCATTACATCAGACTACGTAAGTTATACTTTTGCAAGTGTTGCTGTTGTTATAGCTCAGATGCAAAAAATGATGTAGATTCTGAAATAGTGTAGGTCTAATGAAAGATTGTGCTTCTCTCATCTCTCCATCAAGAGTGATTCAGGATGAGCCTTTTATGTGGACACCTGTGGAGCGCCTTGGTCGAACTTTTGATCCATTTCAAGTTGTAGCGGATTAATTCCACCTGTCTCATTAGAGAGCACTGTTCGGCACCATATTACACAGGACTATCCTGGACCGCTGTGCACAGTGGTGAGCTGTGAAGATACTTTCTCAGTAATCTATGGAGCCATCATTCCGGAGAGAACCTCACCTCGAAAGGTCATAAATAGAGAGAGAGAAAAAGAGGGCAGGGAGAGGGGGGTGATCTGGTTGTTGAAAGCAAACCTCACCCTCTTCCATCTTCCTCTTTACCAGCTGACAGGAATAGTGGGCAGAAAGCTGGCCTCTGTTGCCAATCTGGTGGACTTTATGTAAGATGCAGTGCTGCAATTGAGCCCATAGGCTGCAGCATATGACAAATAATTCATTGGAGAGCCTGGGAGGATTCCAAACAAAAATATTCACAAGTTCAATGCTTTTGCGAGATGAAAATGTAATGTTTGATTCAGTTAAATGGGTATTTGATGCATACATGTGAAATCTGAGACTTGAAGTCAACGCAAATCCACTTAGACTTATCATTTTCTTTAGAATAAATTATCCATCTTAAAATATATGTGCTGCTGCCTTTAATTTTAAATACCACCCCTTTTGATTTCAGCAACACCAAAATCAGCAACACGATGGCGCCAGAGCATCACAAATACAATTCACCCTCTGAGCGCATGCAATTCTATCACTCAATTGATGCTGTCATTAAAATGTACTACCCTGCAATTCTTAGTCTGCAACTTTTTTCACGGGGACATGCGAGCTGTGCAGCCATGCACATCAAAGATGATTGGTATTGATATAAGGAAATGCCATCTTTACCATACATGATCACTGAGAGCCTCGAGGACAATGAAATGTCACATTAATATATTCCCACAGCAGTGGAGTCTGCAGACATCATCCTCACAGCGGGCTCATTGTGATTACCCATTGGGGTACAAACAATGGGTCACAATGGCTTGCGTCGGGCAGCTGTGGGCGCATTACGCACAGAAATCATCATGAACGGACCCAACCTGACTGACATCATTGCGTTTGGTGATTTAGATATATCCGTAGTACCTCCTCTTTCCTCCTCTCATCCATTTGGAGCCGCCTGCCTGCGTGAAGTCAGTGTCACTTAATCACAGAGCGCACCAAGCAGGCAGGAGGCGGACCGTCGGGCGTGAACCAGATAGTACTGCGAGGCTGAGACGAGGCAGCTTTGTGCGGGACAACGCAGGGACAGGAGCTACCGACATCAAAGGACCATTCTGGATCCTGTTCCTTTCTCTTCCACTGTATAAAGCGTTGCATTTCTATCGCCGATATCCTGCCGTCCTGTGTCCGACTCTTTGGAGATGTCCAGAAAAAGAACAGCCGAGCCGGAGTCTCGGATGGAACAGCAAGGCGCTCTGGGCATCATGACTCGCCTCCCTACTTGTTTCTCCCCGGACTCTGTAGAATGAAGACGGCTTAAATATAGTACGAGCAAAGCGCGAAAGATGTCGGTACCTTTGCTGAAGATCGGCGTCGTGCTCAGCACCATGGCGATGATCACCAACTGGATGTCGCAGACCCTCCCCTCTCTGGTGGGGCTCAACACCACCAAGCTCACGGCGGCACAGGGAGGCTACCCGGACCGGAGCATCGGAGTAAGTGCGCAAATTACGCGTAAGCCCTGCGTCCGGTAGCTCTTTTGGAACGACTGGAATGCCGCAACCAAATATGCGCGCTTTTTAATGAACAAGAGCAATTCTGATGTGCGTGCAAGACGTACTCAAAAGTGTAAAAGAAAAGAAAAGAAATGCTTAGGGATGCATCATCTTGTGTCTAGTGGTGCCCCAGCTGCCATTTGTCTCCTGTCTCTGTAGATAGGAATAACCTGACCACAGTGGAAAATGATTTTCTACAAATACAGAGATCCATGGTGTGAAATTTAAGGATTGCCATGACAAATTTCAAGACAGTCCCACCGCCACCCCCCTCTGTAACAGCCGGAGTCCTTATTCTTCCCTACACACACACTACGTCTGTGCGAATGAGAGAGCCGCTCCAGGATGCTGTTACAGAGCCAAGATAAAGCATTTACCCTTTTCTGTGTCAGGCTCTCAGCACATTCGGCGCTGTCTGAGCCCGGTTGACATTGTGAGCCCTCTGTTAAAGTTATGTTTGAGATTAAATTTAGAACAAAGGATGCTGAAGGAAAGCGGAGGATTCAGTTTTTTTGGCTGTCTAGTGCACATATTATAGGATCCCTGAGCATTTTTTTTGCGTTTATTGTGATGTTACAATTGATCAGTACTATTTAGCCGAGCAGAGTAAAAATGAAAGAGTTCGATTGTGATTTATATTTTACTAGAAAAATCAGTTTACTGATAGGCATGTGATTATTCGCTTGGATTTTATGAACCCACTCCTCCTAACTAATTAAAAAAGTCACTCTCAGTCTCGTTTGATCTGCAGGTGAGAAGGTTCTCTCTAGCGGAAAATAAATCTGACGTCATCCACGTCACAATTAACACTGAGCTCTCACACACAATGGGAGTAGCTCTAGCTGAGTGGATTTGCTGCATCTTCCTTTTGTGTGGTTATAAAATACACTGTACGATGGTGCAACACGGGTGGAGTCTGATGGGTTTGGATTCCAGAGTGCAGGATGGCTATTACACTAAATATGCACAATGCAATCATGAGCAAAATAGCATAATAGTGGCATCATCTATTGTGGCATGAACAAAACCCCAAATAGTATGCTTTAACCCAAAAACACAATTTGTGTTCTCTTGTGTGCTGCTTTTCTTTCCCCTTAATCTCTGTTCAGCTACAAACGTTTTTTTCCTCTGTTTATCCTCTCTTTTGTTTAAAGGTGTTGCCAGCAAATCCGGAGGAATCATGGCAAGTGTACAGTTCGGCCCAGGATAGTGAGGGGAGGTGTGTCTGCACTGTGGTGGCACCCCAGCAGTCCATGTGTTCACGGGACGCACGCACCAAACAATTGAGGCAGCTGTTAGAGAAGGTAAATATCGCTTAACTCCCGGGCAACCTTAACAAATAATTATATACCATAATACCCATAGTGACTAGTTTTACTTCCTTAGCTTAGAACCACTTCTTGCACTGTTGCTTGGATCACAAGCCTCGATGTTCACTTCTGGTTTCTTAATAACAGTTGTTGGTTATGCATATGACTCATACAAACATGTATCAATGTGCACGTGTCACCATCAAGAAAATCCAAATCTGATCTGAGCAACTAGATGGAATTGAATAACGTGACTTGTAATGTGAACGTAGCAAAACTGATTCAAATCCATTTAGAAAAGATGAGAGGTTTGTGTTCATACCGTACTGATAAAAGAAATCAAATTTGTGCCACATTAAGGAAAGTAAATCAGACACTAGTCACCTCCTAGTAAAGTGAAGATAGCCAAAAGCATGCTCACACTCATCTAGGCTCCACATGTTCATGGTCTTCAGCCTCTTCTCTGCCGTTGGATAAGAATAGGAATTGTGCTCTAATGAGCTCCCTGGAAACCCAACAGGCATCATGGGAGGCCGATGTACACTGTTTTTTTGGTGCTGCACATCCAAAGCAGCGGCTATTATGATGCAACTAGGCTCAATAACCTCACAGAACATTTAAGAACATTTTTAAGATGAAGGAATAATGAAGCTCTCATGATTTGGAGCAGCTTCCTGATTCATGAAAAACAACAAAAAATGCAGATCTCAGATGAGTCCGATAGAAGAAAAGGTTAGCTTATGGAGTTTTGGGGAAAACAAATGTCTCACCAGTATGACTTTTACACTCCCACCATGTGTGAGAGACCCCTGACTACTTGGCCTGATGTTAGACGAAGAAGAGCGCCAAGCCACTTGCTCACGCTGATTGCTGTAATTAAACCATAAGGAATAAAGAGGTGTGTTTCAGTCCAATGTCCACGTGTCACCACAGGTCCAGAACATGACCCAGTCCATCACGGTACTGGACCAGCGGACCCAGAGAGACCTGCAGTACGTGGAGAAGATGGAGGTCCAGCTCCGTGGCCTGGAGACCAAGTTCAGGCAGGTGGAGGAGAACCACAAGCAGAATATTGCAAAGCAATACAAGGTATGAAACCAACGACCCAACTGTCATTCTGTCATGCTGCTCTGCAACCCCTTAGACGACACCCCATCCACTTTGTGTTCCCACTATGTATATGTGTTTGTGCACCACATACCACCGAGATCCATAATGCATGAGTCATTAAAATAAAATAGATTACAATTTTGCAAGAATTCATCTCTTTATTCAAAAGTAGCTCACATTTAAAATCTGAAATCAACTTGAGATTTGATACCGAATTTTATATATCTGTATGTGTATCTTTAGATCTCATAATGTAAATGTTAAATCGGAATAGGAAATTCAAACCTGCATTTTTTTCAGTCAAAACAGAACAAATCTAATTGGATTTAACGTTTCTCTGGTAGTGCTATTAGTCTTTTACCATTTTAAAATGTACTGAAATAATCTTTGTCTCCACAAAAGTCCATTTTTTCACCATGAAATCTTTATTTCTCATCTACCGACAATTAAAATCCCAGTTATTAGTATTCCAACCAAACACTATTGATTGATATGCATATTTTAATCTTGGTTAATTGATAATCAGCAAATCGTAAAAGATGAAAAATTAAAATCATGTGATTACTAGAAAGATAAAACCCCATAATTAAGGAACTGCTTAAACAATGAAAGACTTAATCAAAATATTTGACTTTTGATTTATGTTGTTGATGGATTAATATTAATCAAGAAGTATTTCAAAAAATGTGAACGGTTTTACGAACAAGCTGTGGGAGCTAGGCTCTGTCACTCTTTCTTTCAGTACTAGTAGTTCTGACAGCACCAAAAAGTTTTGACCCCACTCTATTTGCATTTACTCAGTCATTTGAATGGCTTCAGTTTTCCTGCATCCTCACCAGCAGCTTCCCTGTTTTGCATCCTCAAGTAATTCTCATCTATGCATGCTCACGAATTCCCTTAAATCTAGCGCCACATTCCGTGCATGTGTGCAATATTCTCCAATGTATCCGTGCCAGTGTGTGCAAGTGTGTGCGCGCGTCTGTGTGTCTGTTAGTCAGGTCAGCCAGCTCCAGCCCCTGTCAACAGTCTGTCGTTTTCTTGCTTGCAGGGCTAACTTTAACACATGTAAAGAGGGAAGAAGAGGCAGGTCAATTCCAGATTTTCCTGAACTGGGCCACAGTACTGAGAGAATTTGGGTGTGAAACAGTTAATTTACCTTTAGGACCATTAAGACTAAGAACCCCCACCATCTGTCCGAAATCAACCCACCACTGATCTCTTCCTGCATGTTACTGCTGTCAAAGTTTTTCATCTGAAAGCTTTTTTAAATTTAAATACATTATTATTATCATTATTATTATTATTATTATTATTATTATTATTATGATTATTATTACTATTGCTGTAATTCATTGTCATTTTCCTTTGGCTTTTGTCTATGCATATTTGGTTACTCAACAAATCTATACGTTAGACTTAAAAGTTGGAGACACTTTGTTGTGTGTGACATGTAAAAGCATGTAACCCTTAATACGATGTTGCATTTTAAACATGATGACCAATAAAGAGCTTTCCCAATTGTTGGTGTACCGAGGGCTTACTTTTTAACGGCGGGTCACTGCTGTGGACGGGGCGACCTGCTCTGCTCATCCAGCGGGCGGAGAGCGTTGCTCCGGGTTTGTCTGCTCAGAAACACACCTGCACAGACAGAACACGGCTGTTCACATGCAAGCACTCATGTCACGGACACAAACAGGTGGTCAGGGAAGAAGCAGGGTAGAGACAGAGTAGTCAGGTTCAGACAGGTGTTTTTTTATTCTCCACCTCTTTCTTTTCTGGACAGTCTCCTTTTGTCGCGCATGACACTCAACCGAGCTTATTCTAATCCTTTCAGGCCATAAAAGCGAAAATGGAGGAGCTTAGACCGTTGATACCAGTGTTGGAGGAGTACAAAGCCGATGCCAAATTGGTATTGCAGTTTAAGGAGGAGGTCCAGAATCTGACGTCAGTTCTAAGCGAACTTCAGGAGGAGATGGGGGCCTATGACTACGAGGAGCTCCACAACAGAGTGTCAAATCTTGAGGAGAGACTCCGAGCATGCATGCAAAAATTAGGTAGGCACAGAAAGCTATTGGCACACACTTTGCCTCAACACGTGCATAAACAAACACCAGAGTATGTTGTGACTGACTACAGACGATGCTCAGGCAAATTCCCATCATTCGGAACATGACAGGAACATGTGATATATTCTACTAGTCCAATGCAGATCACAGAAGTCACAAACAACACTCACCATCTACACTCAGTTTTTTCTCTTTTTCCCAATAACAGAACCTTGGCTATTGGTTTTCTCTTACATTGTTAAGATAGACTGATAATGAATCAATTAGAGGGCTAAACATGAAAACTGACAAACATGCTGGTTACTATAATTTCTTCTGCACTTTGTCTTGTAAAGATTCAAAATTGGTATTAATTACTGCTTAAACATTTAATTAATCTATCGATTAATTGTTTATATCATATATAAAATGCAAAAAAACAAAACAGTCCAAACCCCATGGGTATATCCACTTTACAAACCACTTTATTAAATTCTCATCTTTTGGCTCAAATCAAACTTGGTTATTTGTCAGTTCACATTCATAATTACAGAGACTGGCTGGACTGTTAATACATCCCAAATTTAAAAAAACACTTATTTTATGAGACAAATCATGGTATCTTCACCAGAATGGACACAATTATAATGAATGTACAAATAATATTTGTAGAGCAAAAAGTTGACAGCAAAAAGTTTGTTGGATGTTTAACTCGTTAGCAGCTGATTATATTCATTCTTATTCATGTCACATGGCCACAAATTAATAATTATGAATTCAAACTAAGACCACATATGCAATCGGACTTTTGTGCTCACACATGCCATAGAAATTGGTTTTGCGGCACATAAAGATGAAAAAAATTAATAAATCAGAAATACAGCCTGGTAATGTTAATATGCTATACTCAAGGACACTCAAGCAAATGTTTAACACCTTTGCTGAGATGACTAAAATGAATAATCACAATTTGAATTTAATCCAAACAGTTTACAATTAATCTATTAATTGTTGAAAGACGTCGCAGTCTGAGGACAGAGAAGCGACTTGAACAATCAAAAAGCCAACATTTTTTGCATGTTTTATAGTCCTAGACCCTCCAATCTGACTAGGTGATACTTTTCTGTTTTACAAAATTGTAAATTGAATAATTTGAAGTTTGTTGGACCAAAATAATTTTCTTTTCTTCCCTACTTCTTGTATTTTTATAGACTAAATAATCATCT
Source organism: Lophius piscatorius (assembly GCA_009660295.1). NCBI lineage: Eukaryota > Metazoa > Chordata > Actinopteri > Lophiiformes > Lophiidae > Lophius > Lophius piscatorius. The sequence continues at coordinate 58,854 of VRLP01001246.1, forward strand.
CTTTGGGGTCCTGAACCTTAAACTTAAGCCTTTCTTCACCGATCAGCCATAATACATTCAAAAAACCTGCCTTCTGTTAGGTCCTCATATAGGTCCCCCTTTTGCTGTCAAATCAGCATTAAGATGTAAAAGACATATTTCTACCAGAACCACCATTAACGTTTTCAACAGTTTGTGCAACGGTAGCTCCCTCTGTGCGTTTGGACATAATGGGCTAATCTTTGTTCCCCATGTGTATCAATGAACCTCAGGCGCCCTTGACCTAGTAATTCCTGAAACCATTTTGGTAGATACTAAAAACTGCAAACCACGACCACTGGAGTGTCTCTGGTTCATTCCTCTAGTTTGATCCTCGTCAAAATCTATCACATCCTGACCACTGCCCATTTTTCATGATTCAAATACAACTTAGGGACCATAGCGTTCACTCACTACTTGATACGTCCCGCCCACTGACAGGTGCCATTGTAATGAGATAATGAAGGTTATTCTGATATCTGTAAGTGGTTGTAATGTTATGGCTAATCGGTGGGATGTTTAACGTGCCAATGTTTGGTATCATTTTTATCCGGCACAACATCTCCTTCATACTTGGAATTAGCCTAGCATGTAGGGTCATGCAACATGATTTTAGATAAATCCAGACAAAATCAAATTCCCATAAGGAACACAAATCATTATCACCTCTTAACTTCATATCTGTTTTCATGTACAAGTCTGCATGAAACTCACAGTGGCACTCAACAAACCTGGCTTTCTGTGATGGAACTGATGCTCTAGTAAGTTGTTAGGTGTTTATATATGGTTCCAGAGGCAACAGCGCCAAAGACTACCTGTAAGACTGGAACAGGAGTCTTATACACGTGTTTCTCTCTCTCTCTGGTGAACTTCCTGCTCCTTGCACATGAGCAGGAACAGTGGCAGGTTCTCCTCTACTCTATGTCTGTAAGATCAGGCAAGATAAAGGCGGAGTCACCAAGAGAGAAGGGCTGGCTCAGGCAGAACAGAGGGTGGCTACTCTTTTCATACTCCCGCAAATACGCTCCGGTTATTATGATCACACTCCTGAAGGTCACTTCCCATATTTTTGTCAGCAGATCAACAACAACAGGGACAAATGAGAGAAAATAGAGAGGGAAGGAGAAATTTGAAGATGGAGTGATGCAAGAAACCAATAGAAGGTGTTAAGGGACAGTGAGATGGAGTGATGAAGTGAAGGCGAGCAGATAATGTGAAGGAGAGTAAGCAGGGTCCCCACAGAGCCGTCCTTCAAGCCGTTTTGTACTGGAGAGACAAACAGCCCGGCGGCTGCAGGGACACAATGGCCATCGATCACGAGGACATGCCAGCTTGCTGGGCAATAATCAAATAAATCACCCGGTGTCGTGCCCTGGTGATGTGGAGGCACACGGAGCTTCAGGCAAATCCTGTACAACGAAAAACTAATGAATGGATCTGGAAAAGACATAGCAGCACATAAAACCTTGGCTGCTGGCTAAGCAGTAATTGTTCACACCTCACATTTTATAGAGCAGATATAGAAAAGAACAATGAGAAATCTTGTTAGTGACTGAATCAATAGCTGCTTTCCTCAAAAGTTGTCTCAATATTGCTCTTGGATTCTTTTTCACTGTTGATAGTAAATTGGTTGATGATAACTTTAATATAGTTCTCTCAGGAGAGAAAAGGAATAAGCCATCGATTGAATTAGGTGCTTCCAAATAGTTTTGGAAAAAAAAGATTTTCCTGATGGGTCCCCGGAATCAGAGGTCACAAGGGATGACAAGGAAAACTGGAGGATTTAATATATTCACCAAACTTGAAGATGAGGATTCCATAATTTCCCTGACTTTTTGAGGATATAATTAAAACAGGATTATTTTTTTTTACTACTTTTTTTATTTATAGAAAAAATGCTAGAACTCAGTTGAGAAAATAAAACATTAGCAATTAAATAATATCAATCTAAATCGATCTTGAACGGAAAATTAATGAATTAGTTGCAGCCCCACGATTGATGTTTCGGATGTGCTTGCTATCTGATTTACCTCAGTATACAGCGGTGAACAAGTCTACAAGAAATCTGATTATATACATATGTTTCCCAACTATTTGTCACACATTTACCATGATTAGTGAATTGTACTATTTGTACTACTTGAGAAAAATTCCATAATAAAATTATAGCCAAAATGATCAAAATAGGACCCACAATGAGATCATCCTTTTAAAGAAGAACCCCCCCTCCTCCTCCTCCTCCTCCTCCTCAGGAATCAAGTGTTCATTCTTTATCTAAATCTTCACATTTCGGGTTAAAGCTGATGGAGTTTTTACTTTATCAGCTTCACTTTCCATTAGGTTATCCATTTGGTCTGCCCTTTGCTCCTGCTCAAGCAAATTCAGGCCAAAAGGGGATTAGACTGTGTGTATCTCTAGAATGCAGATGCATCAGCGGGCTCTTCGGCACGCTGCAGTAGTGGTGTCATTGAAAGGTAGAGGCCTGATAAGAGAAGATAAATGAATTAATCAGTGGCCAGTGTATTACTGTGATCTCTAATCCTACTGAGTGTTACGTTAGGGGCATAGTGGCTGCTGCTCATGTGACCATGTGTTTGTCTCAGCCGCCGCTGAGGTGTAATTTTCACAGGACATGTTGATTTTACAGATATTGCGATACACGATCAGCTCTAACATTATAACCACCTACTCGACATTAACCCATATGATGTGTACGTCCCTCTTCAGCAACCAAAATAGCACTGACCAGCGAAGGCATGGATTCCACAAGACCTCTTGTGGAATCTCCTCATGTGTGTGCTGCGATATCTGGCACCAAGTGCCCAAGTCTTGTCAGTTCTGACGTCGCGCCTCCATGGATCGTAACTGTTTCACCAGCACATCCCACAGATGCAGAACCTGATTGAAATCTATGGAATTTTGAGGCCAGGTCAACACCTTGAACTCAGTGCTGGGTTACTCAAACCATTTTTGCAATGTGAAAGGGTACATTATCCTGCTGAAAAGGCTACTGATAGTTGAGAATACAGTTTCCATGACAGGTTATACTCCATCTGCAGCTATGTTTACGTACATGGCAAGTGTCAAAGTAACATCCACATGAATGGTTTGTCAGCAAGACGTTGGCCAAAGTATCAGATTATATCCCGGCCCTTTCTTTCTCCTGGCGCCATATCTTCTCCAGGTAAGCAAGGCAAGCGCGCTTGTCCATCCACAAGAATAAATGTAATTCATCGCACAAGGCCACTTTCATTCATTGCTCTGTCCAGTTCTGATGATGATGCCAATTGTAGGGTTTTCAGTAAGTAGACAGGAGTCACCATGGGTAGACTTCCATAGACCACTTTTGGTAGGTGCAAACCCTGTCTGCAGTGGTTTGGTTGCAGTACTGATGATGCCGGGACAAAGTTATATACCATCACTACCATCAAAATTGTGCCTTCGTCAAAGTCTCTCAGATTCTTAAACCTGTCCATATTTCCGGCCTCCAGGAGGAAATCGACTTCACGTACAAATGTTCTTTTGCTTTCAAAAAAATCCCACCCACTGTTAGGTGACCTTATAATGAGATAATCAATGTTTTTTATTGCTTATAATGTTATGGCTGATCAGGGTATGCAAGCCCCAAATTGTCATTATGTAAATAAAATAAATTTGAGCAGATTTAAGGATGGTTTGAGACAAAACGAGACTTTCAGTGCAAACACATCAGAGCGAGGGAGATGTTAGGGGTCAAAAGGAGAGATGGATGATGGGATGCAGAGTGTCATAGTGAGGTTAATGACTACAACACTTCACACAGAGATGCTAATGAAAACATAAAATGAGCCATCGTCACTGTGCCACTCTTAGAATTAGCATTTCAGCATGGCTCATTACACTCGTGAGGTAAAATTAACTCATCAAAAACATCTCATTACCATCTTGCCTAAACATGGCCCTTAAAATCAGCGTACGCCTAAACGAATGGATTTGCTGATGCTGAGAAGTGTTTTTCATCAAGAACCGTCTCTCATGTCCGTCTGTACTTATTAGAAATGATACACAAGTCTGACCAGCTCAGTCATGAGAACCCGCTGATAGTTCTGTCAAATTCTCATTAACAGCTCAGTCATCAGTAATTAACGCTACAGAGACTTAGAGGCAACACAGGGGAGTGGAGGTTCTCCCTCTGCTATTCCCTCTTCCTTTCACTTTCTCACATATCTAGAGAGGCCCAAATAGGGATTAGCATGTGTGAATTGAAATTTAAGCTTGTGCAAAGGGAAAGGCAGAGATGAAAAAAAAGAAAAAAGTTGAATATCCTTTCTCTCATTCTGCTGGCCAAAATGTTTTGTTTATGAGGCAAATGAAGGTGAATTGAATTAGTTTAAATGCCCAAATGGGTTTTTCTCTAGAAGTTCTCACTTCTTTCCTTGCAGCATGTGGAAAATTGACGGGCATCAGTGATCCTATCACCATCAAGACGTCTGGATCCAGATTTGGCTCCTGGATGACTGATCCTCTGGCGCCTGAAGGAGATACACGGGTATGTCATCTCCTATGGTTGTGAATGAATGACTGGGAACAGAACCAGAATATATGTGTATGAGGAAAAACTGTACTCAGATTTCTGCATTAAGGGATAAAAACATGTTTTCTCTACATTTGATTTTGATGCACTGGACAGCATGTGTTGAATGAGAACTTGTTGCTGAAAATATAAAATGACACGGAGTCCTACTCGCATGAAGCAGCTACTTCCATGCTTTTATTACCCGCTTTTATGTAACCCGATGACCTACTAGAGCGCTCAGTATCATCTGACACGACATTGTATCAGAGGCAGGATATGCTCACGTCTACGCCAGTTATGTAACGAACCTCCTCCACAGATATTCTCTACCACACACACACAGTCCTTCAAATATCTTTGCATATTGTCTTTGAGTTAAATCTGACCTATGTTAAATATAAATGCTTCCATACTTGAGTAAGGAAAATTAATGAACTTGGTTAACATAGAATTGGGTGTTTTATACAAACTGCATCTACTGTATTTTGACCAGGAAATAGAACGAATGCCAGACCTGGTCTAATTTGTCCCTGGAGGTCTCAAGTCACATGGTTGACTGGAAGCCAAATGAAGCGTTAATTAATGTATTGTGTTAATTATGCAACACCCAAATGTAAACGTGTAATCGGCCGCTAAATGAACAGTAGGCTCAGGAGGTTGAGTAGGTATCAAATTCATAACTTACATTCCCTGTTGTTTATATATATGGTTGAAACACACGTAAACGTTTCATTGTTAATGTTTGAGATAGGCAAATATTCAAGAGGTGCTGATTTACTGTGTGTAACTTTTCACGGTGTTTACAATACCCTCCAAAATTATTTCCAGCATATTTCCAGTCCTGCTTTATATTTCTGGGTTCACCCATTTGAGTTTGAACTCTGAAGTGGTGAACAATGACTTGTTTTATGGGTTTTAAATTTGAGGGGACTCAGGCCTACTTCTATTTGACTTTCTTCACATTTGGAAAGACCAAAGATCAGAGCAATTAATTGCATTAAAAGTTGTAGAGCTACACAAATCAGGTAATGGATACGAGAAAATATCTCAATATTAAAATTTTCAGTTTCAATACAATTAGATAAGTAATTAAATAGTTTAAAGAGATTGTAGAGTTTAAAAATCAGTCTGGATCTGGAGACTTTCATGGAATAAGAAAGTCTCCCTGCCCGCCATCAGATGGCACGTACTCCAACCCAAGCCGTTTGGTTGGGTAGCAAGAAAAAAGTCTCTACTGTCATCCACACCAGAGAAAAGCTTCTACAGTTTGCCAAACACCATGGGAATCTAAATGGAACAAGACATGGTAACAGCACAAACTGGATGAAAATCTAACAGCCTCTGTCGGGACATTTAAAGTGGGGTGTGGTTGGGTTCGTTAATAACCTGCTTTAAATGTTCCCTCCCATTCTTGATCTGTTATTATGTTTGTTTTCAGCTCCCATTGGTCTTTAACACCCATATCATTTTCATTGGATTCCCAGTGTAATGCCTGGTACATTTTTCACATCATCCCTTATTTGATTCTTCCTCTGTAAAGGGCATCAACAGTTCCTCTATTTTAGCTGGTTTTTCAGATATTTTGTCATTCCTTATATTTCTGAATATATAGTCTTAGCTTTCTGAATTTATAGTCTTAGCTTTCTGAATTTATAAAAGGTGTTAACTGGTAAACTAAATTTCTGTGAGAGTTGTTCAAATTACTTCATAGTTAGAACTTTGAACATTTGTCATATTTAAATTAATCGTTTGCTTGTCCGTTTTTCCATTAACCGTAATGGTTGGTTAAAAGTTGGATGGCTCAAATGAAATATGTGGTCCCACTCGTATTCCACAGTCAGGTCCAGTGTAGGAAACTTTGGAACCAAGTCACAGTGAAACCTGCTGTTGTAACAGGTGAACTACAAAGAACCTGTGTGTGCACAAAACTGAAGACGCCCGTGTGCAAGGAGCATGATCATGCAGTAAATTTGTGCCAAAAGTCACGTGTGGTTTTTCGTTTGTGCAGTTGTAGGATAGATTTTCTTGTACTTGTAAAGGCAAATTTGTACTTGTAACTTGTTAGAAATGCTGCGGTTGTCTGTAACACATTTTGTGTTTGCAAAACAGAAAACATTTGTTTGTCAATCATGTTTTCCCTTTGCAAATCACATTATGTTTGCTCGCGAATCGTGTTTTGTGCACACAAACCCTGTTTCGTGCACGTGGGCCGTGATGCCTTTTTTTTTGCAGACTTTTGGCCGGAATTTAACTCCATAGAATTAGGGAAGAGATGACATGGTAGAATAAACAAAAATCAGCCAAACCTTGATTCTTTCTCATTAAAATTACCGTTATTTATGGAGAAACAGCACATGTCTGGCTTCCTAGACAAAGAGGAAACACCACAAAATTTGATGCAGATTAAGCCTATATTATACAATTAAATTGACTATTCAGTTTAACAATAATGCACCCCCTCACCCTTGTCAGAAGATAAGCAACACAGTTTCCTGACTATAAAGTAAAAGTTGTCCTGAAGTTGAAGGTCGACTCTAATTGTGAAACACGTCTCTGTTAATTGGTTCCAATACTCTATTACCTTATTGCATCTTATCTCTTTCGGGTAATGGTGGCTTCTGCTGCCTCAATAAATGTCTCTGTTTTAATTACTAAAACACATTAAAATGTAATGCCAGGGATAAATCTTTGTGTTTTTATGAGAGTGCTGTTCAGCAGACATGCAAGGAAAGAAGCTACAAATAAAGTTTATTTGTCTGCTAACTGTGGGCAAGTTGGATGTGCACCCGTTTTATGAGACACTTTAATAAGAAACAAAAGTATCAATGTCACATAGGAGGAAAAGGAATTAAAATGTTGATCGAACAGCTTCCTGAGGGCTAACTTGTGACATAAGCTGTGTAATGAGTACATTTTAAAAGATTCTGGGCATCAGGCTGAAGTTTACTGCTGACTAAGACTTTATTTAGCATAATGTTAAGGCTACTTTCTGTAGAAACCAATATATTATGAACTGAGCACATGAAAGCTGTGCAGCATTTCCAAAGGGCATAAAAGAATGAGTGTAATTGACAGTCCCACATTCTTTTCATCTCTTGTTTCCTTACATTGTGTGTGTGTGTGTGTGTGTGTGTGTGAGTGTGTTTTCCTGGCCCTGTGGAGACTTGATTCCTTGATATAAATCCTTTTCTAAGTCAATCACCGCAGCATATGGAAGCAGGTAGGGGAAGGGCTTCAGGTGTATCTGCCCCGCTGAGACAAAAGAAGCGTTTGAGCCTCTGGCAGATCCAGAGTAAGAGCTCTCTGCTCACCATCACAGATGCCAGCAGGAAGCTGGGCCCAAGCAGCTGAGACAGGCCTTTTATGTGGAATGATGAGTATCAGTCCTGCAGGACTCAACTCATTCCACCCTGTCTGTATGAATATTTTCATTCCAAGAACAGTGGATCCAAGATTAATACGTACAGTAAAAATCTTAAAACAGTCAAACACTTTGCAGTAATTGCTGTTTAACAAAAAAGTTAACTATTCCAATTCAAATTAGTTGCAAAAACTAAAAATTTACAGACTTATAGGCCTTTGTAGGGTAAAATTGTCAGATTTTTCTGAAATAATTCTGATCCAAAATATTCAATGAAGCAACAAGGCATAACGGTCAGACACTGTTATTCCACATCTACCCATAGATGTCTGTGTCCCGCATTTGAGACAACAGCGAGGGTAGTAACAGATGTGAATCTTTATCATCAACTGTATTTAAACATGAACACACAAGTCTGTGTATAATGTTTTGAAATATGTGTGCAATCCACAACCACAAAAAAAATTGAGGGAAATATCTCATGCAGTGCACTGAGGGGTAGTCCTGGGTTTGAACTGCATCGGGCAAAGACCGCTCAGACTCCTGAGCTAAAGCCGCACCAATGTCGAAGTCAGTGTGTAGCTTTCTTCAGATGTCAATGACACAGGAGTTGAAAAACTGGCCCAGAAAAATCATGTGATGATGTCAAAGTCTATCAGCATTAAGATTCTTCCACTGATGATATCTGAGTAAAGCAAAGACAGCCACAGAAAAGTTGTGTTGCATTTGTTGTGACTGCAGCATTAAAAAAGTATCTATTATCAGTAAGCAGATAGGATTCCAACCTCTTGCTACAATACATTGGGGTCGGGGTGTGTTACACTGGTTTACTGATGTCTAGCGAACGTTGAGTTTTGATGTCAAAATTACTTCAATTGTGCGCTAAAATCTGATGAATGAGTCTCTAATCTTTCTGATGTCGCATTGACATCCTAAGCAAGCTGGGTTTAACCAGTATTTATGGAATGGTGGTTTCCAAATTTTTCGTGGTGCTGTGTTTAATCGCAATTTTGTCACTCTATTACCCCAATGTTTAGGTCTGGTACATGGATGGCTACCACAACAACCGCTTCGTGCGGGAGTACAGGTCAATGCAGGACTTTATGACGTCGGACAATTTCACGTCCCATCGACTGCCCCACCCATGGTCAGGAACAGGTCAAGTGGTTTACAACGGTTCTATCTACTTCAACAAATTCCAGAGCCACGTCATCATCAAGTTCGACTTCCGCACCTCGACCATCAGCAAGTCCCGACAGCTCGACTACGCCGGATTCAATAACGCGTATCACTATGCCTGGGGTGGCCATTCTGACATTGATTTGATGGTGGATGAAGGAGGCCTGTGGGCTGTCTACGCCACCAACCAGAACGCTGGTAATATTGTCATTAGCAAGCTGAACCCCAATACGCTGCAGATAATAAAGAGCTGGACCACCAACCACCCTAAAAGGAGTGCCGGTGAGTCTTTTATGATCTGCGGGACGCTCTACGTCACCAACGGCTACTCGGGAGGCACCAAGGTCTACTACGCCTACTCCACCAACTCCTCTACTTATGAGTACATTGACATTGCCTTCCAGAATAAGTACTCACATATCTCAATGCTGGACTACAACCCTCGTGACCGTGCCCTCTACGCCTGGAACAATGGACACCAGGTCCTCTACAATGTCACACTGTTCCATGTTATCCGCTCAGAAGAACTGTAACCACGAACACTGGGTTACAAAAATGAATACATATTGTCTGTGTAGAGATGTCCCTATATAGGAAAATATATCCGTGAAAGAAAAAGATTCTATTCTGAGGCAATTCTATTTATAATCTATAATAACTTTTACCAAAAGAAAAAAGGATTGAATGTTCATGTACATGAAAAAATATACAGAAATTGAAGGGTTTCATTCCAAAATGTGAAATGTATGTTAAAGAAAAAATTATTTATCAGTTAAAATCACAAAATTAGATGGTTATTAGAAGAAAAAAAAACAATGGTTTTGTAAATATAGGTCTCAATATGACTTCTAACTTAATTTTAATCTTTGTAAACTTTATTTTAATAGTTGCCATTGTTTTTTCTGGCGGTTTCTGATTTTGGATTGAAACTCTTTAATTGTATGCCTCGTAGAATATGATTGTAAAAGTAGACATCATAAAAGAAAACAACAGATGCCAAAACAAAAAAAAGTATATCACGCCTTTTTTATATAATGGAATATCAACTCATTCCTGTGGCTCCAGTTTTTCTGCAGATATCCTCCAGGTTGGACTTTTCGGTCTGTGGGGGTTCTGAAATGAAAACTTTTGGAACCACAGGTCACACGGAGAAATAGGAAGGTCGAAGGTTGTTCTAGACTGAAGACTAGTTAACCTTATGCCCGTTTCAGACTAAACAATATTATTGTCTTTCCAGATTCACCCTGTCAGATCTAACGGTTATACAGAATACATTTGTGCGTGTTTTTGTCCGAAGACTGGCAAGTTTGTTCAAGTTTGAGACCGATCATTAAGTCACGACAAGTCATGTGACGTCGATGAGGAGGCGGGTCAATCATGGCTACGGAAGCACTATGTTCTTGCAAACAATGCTCTTTTCTAACTGTCGTGTGCTTCTTTTGTGTTCACTCCGTCATCCTGTTGGTCAACTTTAGAACAGGTCCGAACAAAATTCTTCGAGACTTCTCCAACTGGTGTGGTGTAGCGTTCCAGACAACACGTAATTTCTCGATAATGAAAATCAGCCAAAAAAATGTTTTAGTCTGAACCAGGCTTAAGGGGTGCATACTGTCATATCGTTTTCAATCAAGTACAGTAGCTAATCAAAAGTATGTGGAAAAAAAAGCAAATAATAACAATATCCTCTAAAACATCTGAAGGCACTGACTGTTGACAGTGCTGTTGTTTGAGATGAAGTTCCTGTGTTAGTGACTATTTGTGAAAATGGCTTTCTTTGCATGAGTGTTTTCTATCACTCTAGTCTGCTCTTCTGAATGTCTTTTGCTGTATGATACTCAAGAAAATTGGTTGGGGTGTGTGGGGTGTAGAATACCTTTGGGATTTAATGATTTGCAAAGATGTTTACTTTTTATTTCCCTGCCTCTATGTATTTAGTTATGGCTTTGTTTAATCCTGTTCCTTTGCACTCCTTCAAATGTTCTTATATCACTGTAACCATTGGCACCATTTTTGCCTCTCTGTATTTGTTTATTTGGATGGTGTGGGAGGTATCTATCTAGCTCACATCTCTCTGAAGAAGAAGAAAAAAAAGTACACTCTGTGTTGAGAATTTTAGAACGGGGACCTGTTCCTAGAGCTTTCTTTTAAAGGGTAATTCTGTCTCATGTCATGTTTCCCCCCCAACTGCTAGTAAATTATACCGCTGTTTAAATGTAAACCCTTGGCGTGGACAAAAGCTTTTCACTCTTTTTGCGCTTTGCTGGACATGTGTTGTATCTGAGATGAGATAGTTAATGATTTGTGTCAATAAAACAGAGATATCTGACCATTTGGGTTGTTGCCTTAAGAAGCTACAAGCTGCTCCATTTTCATAACGAGATAGAACTAAATTTTCTTATTTCCTGTGGTTTGGCTTACTAATAATTAAAATAGGAAAGTGCCAATGCTCTATTTCAAGTTATGGGACAAGAGCATTTTAGACCCAATCACGTATCATTGTGAGGCTAATTCGTCTTAAACCATAAAACAAGTATTTTTTCTCTACAATCATTGGCACCCAGCATTTAATATTTTATGCAGCCCCCTTTTTTGCCACAGTAACAGAATAACAGTCCTGAGTCTCCTTCTGTAGTGTGTGATGAAGTTTGAGAACACATGGAGAAGGTCTGAGACCATTCCTCAACACAGAATCTCTCCAACTCCTTCAGGTTTTGAGGTTGACGCGTGTTGACTCCCCTCTTCAGCACATCCCACAGATTTTCTTTGAGGTTTAGGTCCGGTGACTGGGATGGTCATGACAGAACCTTTATTTTGTGATCTTTCAACCATTCTTGGGTTGATTTTGAGGTGTACTTCAAATATTTGTCCTCCTGGAAGGTCCAACCACAGCCCACTTTAAGGTCGCTTCAACACCAGAGATGTTTGGTCCGCTTTAAGTGAACCCTGGTTTGTTTCTTCGGAGAGTCCTGAATGTTTGGGGTGGTGGGAAAGCTCATGTTTACTCTGATCCGTTTGAAAACAGGGATCTCGGTTGAATTCCATGTGAACCCTGGTGCGGTTTGTATGGTTGGAAAGCAAACCGAACCAAGTTTTAAATCAAAGGTAGTGAGTGGAGCAAAGCACAGTGCATCGTAGGACATAGATGTGATTTAATACGTTCAAATCCATGTCAATGCCTCGCTCACCGTCTCTTTAACCACGACAACACGTCATATGCCCTATTCACATGGGACTAGTATTACCTGCACCTCATATGATTCAGAAATTACACTCCCCGCTGCTGCAGCCAGGGCAGCTGGCACTTCTGTGCATCTGGGACAGACGCACAGGGGTTTTGACAGGCAGGGCAGGGGTTCTGGAGGCGACCCAACCCGGACGCGAACTGACCCGCTGGAACTCTTAAAAAGCGCAGCTTGAGATGGTTTCTCTCCGTCAGATTTGACGCGCAGTAGAAGAAACAATAAATATATGTAAATACCAACCGAAAATCAATTAAATGCAGATTCGCACGGGACTAAAATGATCACCATCTCTGTGTTTGGTGAAATATGGTAGGTAGTTTACAGTGGAATTTTTACTTGACAAATTACTGGCATGGCGCATTGGCACGGGATTAATATCCCCTGGTATAAAAGATAGAGAATAGGGCATAAACCGGTGTAAGTTGACTGATTTCGGTTCCCTGTTCTGTCAAATAGATGGGCAGTTTTCTTCTACTTCATCTTCTGGTTCATGACGAGCAGCCATTCCAACTGCGTGATGTAGTTCAGAGGGTTTGGTTTATTTGAAAAAGTGCAGTATGAAAGCAAACCAAACCTAATGTAAGTGCAACAATGTTGCAATTTCACCCCCCAATAGAACTGATTCCCCCCCTGGATTATCATGTTTTATTATCCTCTGTCATGTTTCCTGACAGAGGATGTCAGCTTTTTATCCAATATCTGCTGGTCTTTGATGGAGTCTGTGGAACCATGTCTTTAGCAAGATGTCCAGGGCCCTCATTTATAAACGCTGCTTATGTATAAAATTTCTACGCAGCAGTGGAATTTATAAAAAGCAAACATGAAATATGTGTTGTCCTCCACGCCAGCTCTCACCCATCCGTACGCACAAAACTGGAGAAACGAGGAAACTACGACTCTGATGGTAGAAAGATTAAATGGAGAAACTGAATGTGGAATTAATATAATACCAGTGTGTAGAATAAATCCAGATATAACCATTCAAAGTCTATTTCACAAAAAAAAATCAGACAGGTGTTTGATTAATTCTTGCTGGAGAATAAATACAAAGAGACATATGTCATTGCAAACGATCGGGTTATCGGGTCCATCTTACTGGTAATCAGTGCCCCCCCCGTCCGCCCCTCCAGTCAGGAGGGATTCCCCGAAAACCATGAAAGCCTTTCTTTGACAAAGGTAAAGGCCTGTGGACCAGAAACTGTCCGTGTGGCGCAATTTTCATTCAAGAAGATGGACGAATTCAATTTAATTCAGCCAAAGTCCGGCATTTAGTTGAAGTTGGAGAGGATAAGCGGTTATGGATAATGAATGAATGGACAGGTATCTGTCAGCCTGTCAGTCCGTCCATCAGTAGCTTCACGGAGAGGAACACTTCCTGACGATTTCTGACCTTTAAGGCTTTTGTAACATCTGCAGTCTGTCCACCAAACAACATCTCTGTTCTTATTCATACCATTCTCCACTAAGAACGGCAATTTCACACTGTGGGAAGTTCATTTTTTGTCCTCCTGTCTGCCTTTGCCATAACTAACTTCATCAATCAATCGTCATCAATATTAATTAAAGACGCTCCACAAACTTTTTAAGGGCACCTATGGGGCCCGCTCATGCTGCGCCACAAGGTTGTGATTTATAAAAGGAAGTCAGCGTTGGACGTATGAGAGCACCGTTTTATAAATCAGATTTTTTTTTTTTGTGCACCCAAATCGTATATTTGTACGTCAACTTCTGACACAAATCCTAAGCACAGTTTTATTTATAGGGCTCAAGGGTCTTCGAAAGAAAAACTGCCCCACAGCATCAGTTATCCACCACCAGACATCACAGTGGAAATGAGGTGCATTTCTGTATGAAATGTGCCAGTAATGGCAGCATATGTTTTAGAGAATAATCTTTGTTCTATGTAAAGAATGTATTGTTTCTTTTAACTATTCTACTTGAGTAAAAGTTTAGATTTGAATTGAAGTATTTGAATTGAAAATCCTGGGTTTGGACAAAGACTTTGTTTGCAACTCAATTTACAAAGGGTGCTAATAATTCTCGATGGCAATATATCGGGTCGTTTTAAAAGCTATGCTACCTTTGATATGAAGACTTTTTATTACAGAAAAGGAAGAGCTCAAGTAACATGCAATAAAGGCAACTGTGGTTTAATTCACTACAAACTGAGGATTTGCTGCTATGGCCATACATGACCCGTAGATTACCGTGGCTACTGTTAGCTTTGTCACATTTCTCTCCATTCACAAGTTCACACACAAGATTTACAAGATTACAATAAAAGTAGTAAAAACTGAAGGGTCACATTTTTTGGGTTTATGGTGTTATGGATTTGAGAATATTTTCCTACTTTTACTTATTTGGAAAAATTGCACAGAGCAAAAAAAAATTTACTTTCTTGAGATATGTAGTCCTCACAATACAAAGATGCTGTAAACAGATGAAGATGATGCTATATTTTAAGCAACTGAACATCATAAAGAGAAGTACTTCAATGTTTAACTTTACAACAGAGCTCCAAAGTTTAATGCTCAATGATATTATTCTTATATTATTGTAGAAACACTCGCTATTTTACTGCACATTCAATACTTTAATTTTCATACTTTAACTACACATTGCTGATAATAATTATCATACTCTTACTTGAGTAAGTTTTTGAATACAGGTTTTTTACTTTTTGTGGAATATTTTCATACTGTGGTGCTGGAATGTACTCAAAGTATAAGTGAAATGTATTATGGACTTTTTTCACTTGTATTACTACTACAAGTGAAAAAAGTAAGGAATGTGTTCAGCACGGATTAATAGCAAAACACTGGCATCACACCTTTTCTTTGACTTGTGTGGAGTAAATTTCTCCAATACCAGAAAAATAACCAAGGAACAAGATTAGCAACAACTTTCAAAGGTTTTATTCTGGTGCGCCTTTGCATAAGATGATAAATAAATAAATTTCCCCTTTGGGCATTAATAAAGTTTCTATCTATATATCTATTTATCTATCTAAAATGAAGTATTTTGGAGATGGGCAGCTGATACCAGAATTGGTATGGCATAGCTGACTCTACTGTCCAAGAGGAGTTGCAGGAGTTGGCAGGGAGGGTTGGTGTTGAGGCTGATGAGGAGCAGAGTGTAACTGGGGGACCATGAACTGGAGGCACAGGGTAAGACAAGTACCAGACAAATACAAGAATTGCAAAAAGTCACACCATAGTGACCACGTCTGCAGATGGATCAATCTGGCAGAGAATGTGGAGCTGGTCCGCAGTGTATCTGTGTGTTCAGCAGTGGACGGGTCTCAGCTGTGCAGGAGAGCAGGCCGCTTGATGGAGTTCAGGACGGCAGGTGAGTGGGCAGCAGAGGAAGAGTGTACAGCCGAGCACAGACACATAGAGAGAAAGGGGGAGAGATTGACAACAAGAGCGGGGAGAAATATAAACACAACATTGCACTCACTAGGAAGGAAGTTGAAGTCCTGTCAGAACCTCGACATGTCTCTGTTTCATCTTCTGACGTGTTTTGAGGCTGTTATCTGTCAGCCTCACCGAGGAATCGTCTTTACCTTGTGATTAACGTCCTTTTTTTAAGTTGAAATCTGTCTTGATGCCAGGGAAGCACGCAATGATGCAACCTAAAAATAAGTAACGGGCCTGTTCAGAAAAAGTGAGCCGACAGAACGAATGTGTTAAATTGCAAGGAATGAAATAAATACTGAAAACAGTGACAGAACAACCCTCCATTTGTGTTTCCTACTTCCGCATGAAGTCATTCCCTCTTTCAAAAGGCATAACTTTTCACTTTTTAATCACAGAGCTATTTTCTTCTTTCCTTCGTTCCTTTGTTCTTTTCTTTTACTTGTTGTCCTCCAGTCAGTCTCTTTCCCGCTCTTTGTTGCTCCCACTCACTCCCTGCCTCCAAGTCCTCTCATGTTTCAATCGATGAATAAATGATTGCTTCTATTTTCATTCGAGGAGCCCAGCCTACACAAGCTCCTTGGAAGGAGTATGAGATAAGATTTGGGAGAAATGCTAAAAGAATATAATAATAATAATATAGAAAACAGAGAGAGACCTTCGGTTGAAGGTCTCTCAGCCTTTGACATAATGATCTGTCATTCAGCAACAGAATATATTAACATTACTACGAGATGATTGGCGCATGAAGAGGCATAGCAAGGCTCCTTCCAGTCCGCGTCCCATGACATGTACAACTGTGAACCTGACATTTGCATTTCATTTCATCATTTTAAACTACAGCTCTATTCTCATTTCTGCACTAATGCCTTGTTTACCTTAGACTAAAATAGGTGCAGTAGGTTAGTATTTTGTGAGTCCTTCACCCACTGCTGCTGCAGCACTCCTGGGGATAAAAAGACGGATACTGTGAGAGGTTTGACTTTGCTTGGACCAGCTGTAAGATGCACCATTCAGGCCCCAAGGACAAAACCACTTATCAGCAATAGAAAACGTAGGTGCATGTGTCAACAAGCCGCTTGCAAAAATGTTGCAAAGCACTGCAGTTTACTCTGCACTCTACAAAACTTTGATGGAATGTCACACTTGTAGACTGCTCAGTGTCATCTTGCGTAGTTTCTTTGCAACCCACTCTCAAGCAGCGTCCCTGTGGCGTCTTTTATATACTTGAAGGTTGAGTTATGTAGTCTTGAAAACTGTCAAACCGCTAGAAAAGCTGACAGACGTGAAGTGGATATTCAGCTATGACTCATTGGTGCCCCAGTCTTTGCTCTTGAGAAGTGAGAGAAGTAGCTTAAAAATATAACAAGAAGTTATGTATCATAAAAAAATGTCTCAAATCACAACAGCAGGAGGAAGAGCGATCAGAAATACTCTTTTCCGGAAAATATGAAGCAGAGTGCTGAAGTTCGATCAGAATCTGCTGCAACCTTCCTAATAATCAAGAAAAGAGAAACAAAATTACCCTCTAATGTGCAGCGAAGGTTTTTGCACAGGAACTGACGTTTATCTCACCAACAGATCTGGGAGCCGAACCTTTTTTTGCGAATTATAAAAGTTATAAAAGTTTATGTTTTCACCTTTGTTTGTTTTTCTGTTTCTTAGAAAGATTACGTAAAATGAATGGTCCGGACCTGCTCAATGGATGGTTTCTACCTGCTCATGAATTTCTGTCCTTTCCAAAGAAGTAGCTGATACATTTTGTATATCTTCACATTGTGGTTGAAATTGTCTAAAAAATCTGGCTTCCTTTTTGCAATATCCTTTTTTCCATGACTTTTCCTCAAATCTGGGCACCAACCCTACCCTTACAAAAAGAATGTTGGTGAACAACAGATTCTCATTGGTATGCTAGTTAATCTAGGCCTTTCCCTCCACTAATTGGGGGTTGGTTGTAGTGGTAGAAGCCTAGGAAAGGTACATTAATCCTTCTTCCCAACAATATCCTCCAGTCCATCCTGGAGGATCCTGAGACATCCCCAGGCTAGATCAGATTTAGACTCTCTCCAGCAAGTTCTGGATCTACCCTGAGGTCTTCCCTCAGACGGATGTGTCTAGAAATCCAAAGGGAGGCATCCTGGAGGCATTATAAGATCTCTGAATCACATGGCTTCTTTCTATGTAAATGAGCAGTGGCTCCACCACCTGACCTATGAAGGAAGCTCGTCTCTGAAATCCAAAATTTATAAATATGGCACTGCAGGTATTTGATTCTTGCATTTTTTGCTGTTGTAACTGTAGAGTGGTCCGTCGGTTCTTTAGAATGATGGAGAAGGAAGCGAAAAAACAGGTTTGATTGAAGCATTTTCCCAATTAGCCATTGAAGTTGCCTCATGTCTCCCAGTTGACATTAATGTGGTCTTTTATTTTTTCTTTATCCACCTTTAATGACAAAACGTTGATCTTTTTACACCACACAGATAATTAGTCTATTGAGATGGAAGAGAACTGGCCAGGATGTAGAGAGCTCTCAACTCCTACATCTACTCATGAGAATGTGTGGACTACCCAGTGCTGCCATGAACGGCCACCCATGTCAGCGAAGGCAAACATACTATGGTCCTGATGAAAGAGGTTAAACCCTTTAACAGCCAGTTTAAAGTGACCGGGGTTGAGAAGATAGAGTTACACCAAATTGAGATCTAAGACAACATTGAGGATAAGGACTATACGACGGACTGTAATGGGGTTCAGTTACCATGTTAACGTAGCTGTGGACATGATATTACATAACAGAGTGAGGATACTAGCTGGAATCCAGGAGGAGAGGTGCAGAGATTCAGCCTCCACGGCCAACTGGAAAGTCTTGTCTAATAGAGGTTGAAACATTCAGTGGAGGGGAGTTGCCCCATGATGACCTGTTCTCCAGGCCAAGGCAACATCCATTTTACAGGTTGTTACATAGCATTTTGCTGAAGTCCAGCCTAATCCAGAGCATGCTCAGTAAGGACGGAAGCCACATCCTTCTTCACATCTGTTGTCATATTAGCAGAAGTTTTACATGTGTTTATATGTGTATGTTTGTGTATGCCAATTTTGCCTGTAGTTTGAAAATAAACTTGGTCTCCTTGATGTTCTTTCCACCAAATGGTTAAAAATGTCATTGTATAAGGTATAAAAAAACATATTAATCCCAAACTGGGATTTCCACCCTAAAACATGACCCACACTCAAGCAATTACTGTAAGCATTTTTGAGATTTAATGTGAGTTGACACAAATCGACTGTTTCTCCAAAACGCTATTTTATCCTTCTCTATTGCCAAATTTTCTATTCAAATTCATCACGCTGGCAAGACAAGAAAACAGAAATAAAGCCTGGGTTTAGGTTTTCATAGTCGCTGGGAGCAATCTTTTAAATAAAACTATAACAAGCCTTGTGTGGCTCAGAATAATGGACAATAAATCAATGGAACCGTAAAAATAGGGGTGACAGAGAAAAACAACAGCCAATAAAAACTATTAATTTTAATTATAGTGTCATAAAAAGGGAAAGTATAAGGAACTCATATGTACATTTGCAATTCTCAGTACACTGGTTCTGTTTCCAGTTGTGTCCTTGTCAGTAAATCAAACACCTGCTCCGTAACAAAATGTCTCCTCAATTAGCATTTTCATTGATGCATTATTGTCCCAACAGTGGCTGCATGCAGACACGCACAGCTGTGTGTGCATCATATTACATAGACTACATAACACAACAAAGCCAAACTCAATCTCTGCTGTTTGTACAAAATAAAATCACAATACCGTTAACTTTGAAACTCATTTAAACATTAGGCTTCTCACAAACGAGGTATGGTCTCATGGAAAAAGTCAGTGCTTATTTTGACAAGGGGACGCAGTAACGAGCTCCAAGCACTACACTGACATTATCCCTTCAGGGGACTTTTACAGGACACACATCTTCGCATACAATTTTAAAATTCCAAAGTGTAATATTTTCCCCATGTAATATCGTGATGTAAACTGTAAAATGTTGAATTATACTGAAAATAGTCACATACTTTGTGTTTTGTGCATAATAACCATATATCAACAGAACAGCGCTGGAGACTAATGCGTTGTCCCTATTTTTTCACTTGTGCCCTTCAATTCGACGCTTTCACTAAGGGCTGCAAGACCGTAGTGTGACCCAACTCTCTAGTTTTGTTTTCTTAAGTTAGAGAAAAAAATAAGTTATCAAGCCCATTTATTTAGACCATATAAGGTTTTTGTATTTAAATAAAAATAACTAGTTGTAGAAGTTGTCAACTTACTGGAATGTTAGTGGTTCAATCCCCACCTGCCCTGTAGTCTATATGTTGAAATGTCCTTGAGCAAGACACTGAACCCTTGCTCAGGCCTGGCAAAACCCGTGGCTCCCGAGCCGCATGTGGCTCTTTGCCTGGTTTCATGCGTCTCTTATGTTCATATCGAATTTTGTGATTTTTTTTTTTTTATGTGCATGTGTATGCATGTTCGCAAACGTGTTTGGTTTGGACGCAACATAAAACTGCCGATTCAGCTTGGAGAAAGGGAAAACCTTATTGTTGAGTAAACAATTTCTGTCAAGTTCGCTCTGAAAATGGCACAGCAAAACGAAAATATGAAGGTGAACACAGGACGTTTTTAACAGAGTGGGATAGTTTAATTTTTTTTTGTTGAATGTAATGGCCAAGCCATTCTGTCTTATATGCCAGGCGTCATTAGCGCATTTCAAGGCTTCAAATCCTCAGCGCCACTTCAGCTAACTCCATGCTAACATTGACCAGGAATTTCAAAAAGGAACTGAACTTCGCAAGCAAAAGTTAATCACTTTGAAAAGTCAGGCAGAAAAGCAGATACAGTTGTTTTATTATTGAATATATACTATTGAATCGCAGTTGCACTTTGATCTTCAAGCATGCAAGTATTTTAGTGTCGCATTGGATGAGTCTTGTGACATACAAGACAAGCCTTAGTTGGCAATATTTGCACGGTCTGTGTCAAACGATTGTGTGATCAAAGAAGAACTCCTTGATATTGTGCCTTTAAAAGACAGAACCAGTGGCATAGATGTGACAGAAACAATGATGGCTGCATTTGTGAAAGCAAATCTGCCCATACGGAAACTAACTGCAATAGCCACGGATGGCGCGCCAGCTATGATCGGATATGTGAACGGTCTTGTAGGGCTGTGCAAAGCTGACCAAACATTTCCCGAATTTTGGAATTTCCCCTGCATCATCCAGAGGGAGCAACTCGTGTCTAAATCCCCGAATTTAGACAACGTCATGAAGCCTGTGATGGAAATCGTCAACTACATCCGCACACATGCGCTTAACCACAGGCAATTCAAGAATGTCATTGCTGAGCTGGACCAAGGGCTCCCAGGTGACCTGCCGCTGCACTATACTGTGAGGTGGCAAGGACAAGGACTATCCCGAGCTCTCGGACCCCAAGTGGATTATGGATCTGGCCTTTTTGGTCGACATGCTGTGTCACTTGGACAGACTGAACCTGACCTGCAGGGTAAGTTAAAAATGTTGCATTACCCGCTGCAAAGTGTTTTTGCGTTTGTCAAAAAACTGACGCTGTTCTAGACACATATTCAAAAGGGAGATTTAGCGCATTTTCCCGCTCTGCTAAAAGCCAGCGGGCAAGTCACCAGCGCCACCCCGAATAAGCAAACAGCCAGATATGCAACACTGGTTTAAAACCTGCACGAAAGCTTTGTGACCCGGTTCTGTGATCTACAACTGAAAAGGCCACAGATTACGTTCCTCGTCGACCCGTTTAATGCGGAGACGGACTGTTTTAAAGCCCCGCTAGTCACAGATGAGGCTGCCGCTGAGTTGGAGATGATCAATCTCTGTGAGGACTAACTGAAACTTGCTTTAAGGGAAGGGACCATTGAGTTCTGGAATAGTGTGCCAAGGGAAAAATACACCAATGTCAAATGGGCTGCGTTCAAGATACTATCAATGTTTGGGTCAACAAACGTCTGCGAGTCTGTTTTTTCTACCCTGAAACACGTGAAATCAAAGCATCGATCTGTTCTTAGTGACAAATATGTGAAAGAATTGCTTTGAGTGTCAACAACGGAATACAAGCCAGATTTGAAGAGGATTGTTCAAGGCAAGGAATGCCAGAAGTCCAACTAAGCAACATGCATAGTAAGAGAAAAACGCTGTTGTTAATTGTTATATTTTTGTTTGTGGACTTTGTTGAACTGAGAGTTTGTGTGTTAGACAGTGCACACAATGTTCATTGTTGAAAATGACTGGCCTGTGGTCTTAGTACTGTAGGAGTCCAGTTCTGTCATTATCATTATTATGTCACATTATTGGTGTGTGACATTTACAGTAAATTTGGCTGAGCAGAGGTCTGTGTGTGTGTGAGAGAGTGAGAGGAAGGGATGGGGGGATGTTCATGTGTGCCTGTGTGTATGATGGTGCTCTTTGCAGTAACACAGTAAAAAATGTGGCTCTTCGTCTCTGACTGGTTGGCCACCTCTGCAGGTAGAGGATTCTAACTCACAGTAATTTCTTTAAAATGAAAAAAAGAAAAGATGCCTACCAAAGCCTAATGTCCGACCTACTCCAATTAAACTCACTCTGGTTCAACACACACCTACACACTGTTCAATTATGTATCCATATTTTTCTCATTATATAAATATCATACTATATATATATTTAAATCGAACTCCACCAGACCTAGAAAACAGTTTGTTCTGAACCTTTAAACCCTTGACTGCCTTTGGTTACACTGTGAACTGATGAGCGAAGCACTGTTTATATTTACCAACATTTCTATACCTCAGTCAAAAAGCTTTGGGCAATGTGTGCTTGTGTATTTACGGCTGCATAATTTGTGTTTGCATATGCAAATGTTGTCTCATGCTCACAGATACTGACCATAACTCTGCCCTTGCAAGCATTTGCTTTCACACGAAAACGATCACATGCAGCAGTATGACCAGATAGTATTGGCGGTCTCTGTCACGCAATATGCATTTTTATATGTTTTAATGTATTCTAGCAAATGCATGTGTATTTTACGTGCTGCCAGGGTCGGTTCAGGATTTTAATTTGATCAGATTACTTTTGGATTACTTTAAAATATCAACATTGGATATAATTTAAAAGTACACCTCGACAAACATTTGAGTTCCACATGTGTCTCTTAGCATAAAATTCCCTATCCCTGCTTTGCAGCCGATATTCAGATCAATCTGCCTATCGAAACTAACAACAAAGTGTCTATGGAGGCCTTGTGGAACTGTTTAGATGACTTGAAAGCCTGGCTGACGATAACTTCTTTCATCTAAATGAAGGTAAAACAGAGGTCGTTGTGTTCGGCAGGGCTGACTTCATGGACAACCTTGCAAATTGTCTTGGCATGTTAGCACCCTACAATAGACCTCTTAAAAAATTTTTCTCTCACATTTTTTTAAGCTAAGGCTCCTGGCCAAGGTAAAGGCGTATCTCTCTCCCGACGATTTGGAGAGAGTCATCCATGCCTTCGTTACCTCGCAGCTAGACTATTGTAAGTCCTTATACGTTGAGGTGGATCAGTCATCCCTTCGCCATCCACAGCTGGTTCAAAATGCTACTGCCCACCTAGTATCTGTACGTAAAATAACGTGAACACATAACTCCAGAACTTGCTTCTCTCCACTGGCATCCAGTTGGTATCGTGTAGATTTTAAGATCTTGCTGCTTGTTTTTAAGGCCTCAAATGGGTTAGCACCATCCTATCTAACCGAGCTATTGCATCTGCATTCTCCAGTCATAGCACTGTGTTCTACTGACCAGATGCTCTTAGCCTCTCCTCGTTCAAAATTAGGAACCATAGGTGACTGGGCCTTTGCAGTAGCAGGCCCAGTCCTCCGGAACAGTCTACCCATTCACATCAGACCGGCACGGAGCCTTGGAACTTTTTAATCTCTGGTGAAACCGCACCCTTTTTCTCTGGCATTTAATTCAGGTTCAAGTTTGACATTTCTATTTAATCTGCTCATTTCAAGTATTTCAATGCTTATTTTTGTGTTCTTTCATCCTTTTATCTTGCTTGATTTTCCACTGATTATTTGATCTGTCTTTTATTCCTGTAATTTATGTTATTATTTTGTCAGTTATATCTGTTCAGCACTTAAGTCAACCCATATGGTTGTTAAAATGTGATGTATAAATAAACTTTTCCTTGACTCTTGAAACCTTATTTCAGTGCAATTACAATGCTTTTTCACATTAAGTTATACATAGGTGTATATACTGCACTCTGCAGGTTGCTATTTCATACGTGTGAAATTTTTTTCCAGCTGGGTAACATGGAGAGTTGGATAAATTATAACAAGGCATTGCCGAAAAGCCTCCAATCCCCACCGTTGTACAAGCAGTCCCCCTGATTGAACTCCTCAGATTAATGTGAAGTAAGGTCCGAAAAACTATGTTTTTTGTAAAAAAGAAAAAAGCCTGCTCTGTCGAGTAAAATAAAAACTATTAGAGTAAAACACGATTTATACAACATCAAATTTGGACTAAATAAGACCAATTGTTGAGAATACTTTTGGAGATAAATCTCCCCCTTGTGTTGGAAATATACAATCTACCTTTCCCAAAATCAATACAGTTCTTCCTTGCATAAAGAATTATGTGGATATAAAATTTGAAAATGATTCATGAAAGAGTTTATGAGTTACAACCTTAACATGAATGACCTGTGGCGGATGCAGATATGGCAATGACGATTACATTACATCCTCGACTTTCTGAGGATATAATAATGAAATCTTCTGATATAGATTTGAATAAATCCTGAATATTTATTCAAATTGTTTCAGAGTTGCCATATTTTAATGTGATTATGCTGGTTCCTGAGACACCAGCTGATATGGAGGAAGTCTGGGACCGGGGGGATATCTCAAGGAGCAGGCTTAACATACTTCAAGTTAGTTTCTGAGCTCGAGCTTGAACAAGCCTGAGATGAGAAACTTTGGATATCCTGACAGCTGATAGGAATTGGTACAATTAACTCAAGGTTGGTTAGCACAGATTTCAACACGTGCGCGTGGACAATAAAAAGCTGTCGTCAATGGAGCTCAGATACTGTGATCACCATGACAACCAATGGTGCTATGGTCGCTATTCTCCATGCTAATTAAGCAGTAAGGTTTAATGCGCTGACGAAAGCATATTTATTAAAAAAAGAGAGACACAACTTCATTAGAGAGAGATAGAAACCTGGTGTGGAAGGGAATTGCTACCTGAATGAGTTTATCTACTAGTTTTACCGTATTTTCTTTGAATATTGTGTGTGACAAGTTGGCAGAATATGTTCAGGAAAGAATTTGAAAATGAAAGACAAATACAGAGTTAATCCTGGCTGGACACAATACTCACTTGAGAAATTTTATATTTCATTTGAGAACGCTTTGGTGTTGATCGAAAGGAGAGCAACAAGACTCTGCTGGGATGTGAGCCACGTCTGCGGTGTGAGATATTTGAGATGTACGGTTTGATAAAGTAATTCAGATAAATCATGGAAGGAAAGCATGTTCAATCTGGGTCTTTCAGTCCTCCCCCAACGTTAATCTATTAGCGTGACAAATGCTTGATGGAAGCAATGCTTCAGGTTCAGAAGGAGGAGGACTCAGAAGAAAGCTCAGTCTTTCTTTGCATTAAATCTGCCAGCGAGGGTTGACAGAATAAGTTAGTGTGGTAACTGAGTCAGAACTCAACCTGTGCCGCTTTCTGGAACGGAAAAACCCCGAGTTTCCCTTATCTCAGGTTTAACCAAGTCGGAGATTCCACCAAGCCTGTTTCCTGAAATACTCCCTGTTCATAACCTCTTAAAAATACTAAATAAATTAACCACTGGGAGAGCTTCTTATTAAAATACATGCCTCCTCAATGGTAATGATGAAAGAAGCCCACTCAGTAATACTGAAATAAAATATTGCTCCTCCCTTTTATTTACCTCTAAAAAGTTGTATTATAAAGCGGGGTGAGGCTGCATGTGCAAAAGGCTATTGTTGGACTGGCAATTATTTTTTTGTCCAAATACTACTATATTATTCCCAACAAATTTTGCATTTGGATCTTTTCTGCAACAGTTACTCAAAGTAGGGATGTAGAAAAATCAATATTCCCCTCAAAAAGATGGAATAAAATACAGCCTTGAAATCTCCGAGCAAAGCAGTGTGACAAAGACGGCTCTGAGGCTCAGTGACCCCATTCCTCATCGCTCTAGAGCCTCGAGGAGAGGGCTCTGTCACATCCTGAATGGTCAAGAGGGGAATGAACCAAGCTGTTCTCAATCATTAGCTAGGAGCCGGCTCCACTCACGCCACAACAGCTGTCCTGAATATCACTCCAATGAAAAATGTAGGCACTCCGGTTGAAAATAGCACAACTCAGATTCAATTTATTGTGTATGTCACCCTTAACTGATCTAGGTGTGAACAGATCTGTCCCATGACTCAGCTCAACTTAATTTACAAGCACATTTAAAAACAATTCAGTTATTTGTGCTGTACATTTGATAAATAGCAAAGTCACGCAGTGAAAGCATAAAGTTGGGGGGGGCTAACATGCAACTGTTAATATGCAACATAGATACAAATGACTAACAGAAAATGTTTTTATGGTGTGCAGGTTCATTATCAAAATTAGTAAAATAGTGATGCAGGCATAGATTTCTTTTATTATTTGCCCTGGGGACTGCAATACAGTGACAGTCCATCCTCACTTTTGGCTGAGGGTATTAAGGCAAAAACAGGATTTCATTTAAGAGTTTTCATATTTTTCTATAAAAATAGCACAAATCAGGTATAAATCAGAAATGATTAAGCACCAGAAGTGACAGTGGTGCAAAATTAGATTAGATTCCATGTTATTTGCTCATAATGTCCTTGCTACTCTTAATATACGAATTCTGAGAAATGAAAAGAGAAAGAGTGCTGAGAACGAGTGCCGACATAATAAAAATTGTAATCGATGTATCCTTAACTATGACAAAAAAATGTTAACTGCTTTGATTAACAAAACTAACTATGACATACATATTAAAAAAAACTGTAATCTGGTCTGATTAGCGATAGCCACATTTTTTGAAAATTATTTGAAAGTGCAATCCTGATTAAATATAATCCTTCGCTCACTAGCCCTGTGTGTTGGTTTGTATTACTAACATAATGTGGTGACCAAATTCATGCCATCTGTCCACATGGGAGACTTCACACTCATGTTCATGTTTGAGTTGTTCCAGTATTTTCATCAGGGACATCGGCCAATCATCACATGGAGGCTAAGAGCAACAAGCTCCAGCCTGTTAACCACGGTCACATGTCCGAACGATTTTCAGTAATATTTTTATCAAATATTCGCTCAATAGTGATTTATGGTAGATTTAAAAAAAAAAAAAAACACCATCAACACCTTACATTTGTTTAAATTTATAAAGTATTATAAAAAAAATATAATACTTATAATAATATTATCTCAGCTGTTTGAGATTAGGACATCCTCTGATTTTAAATCAGTCTTGGGTTAGGTTTGAGCCAGTAGAATAGCTTAGAATTGCTGACTCAGGGGTTCTGATTCAATAGGAGCATTTCTAATCCTTGCTTCCAGATAATTTAAAGACAAGCTGCAACGCGGTATGAATCATTCAGCATCATCTGTTCACCTGGAATGAAACTAAGAGACAAAATCAAAATGATGTTTGTGACTGAAATTTTACTTGTTGTTGACAAATTTCAGTTTCGCTTCCTCACTTGTTTCATAGCCTTACTTAGGGGATCATTCATTTTTTAAATAACAACATGCAACTCATAAAAGCCTTCAAATGGAGTGAAATTTCTCAGTTGCGAGGAATGACAGAGTCATTACATTATTGGAATTATTACATTCTTCATTACTACAAATAAAGAATAAGACCATCATTATGAAGGATTTATTAATATTTATGATGAGGTTATTAATACGTAATAATGTAATTTATTCATAAATCGTTAATAATGCAATAAATGATAAGTTATAACATAGGTTTCAACTATTGATATGGTTTCAATACTTGGCAATATCAATTTACAGCAGCAATACTTATTTTTTATCTCAGATTTTGCTGTCCTCTCCCAATGTCATAGGGAGACTTTCAATATTGACAGTCATGTTAGACTGTCAATATTTGGTATTTGCTATGTCCATCCTTTCATTCATCTATCCATTTGCCTCTTCACTGTTGTTTCCTTGCAGTGGCAGCAGATTAAAAGGGCATTCCAAACATCCCTTTCCACAGCAACCCTCTCCAGCTCATCCCGGGAGATCCCAAAGTGTTTCCATGCCTGATTATAATTCCTCCAGCAAGTTTTGGGTCTGGGTCTCCTCCATGTTGGATGTGGTTTCCAAGGGGATGCCTCCTGGAAGCATCTTAATCAGATGTCCGAACCACCTCAGCTGTTTCTTTTCGACGAGAAGGAGCCGCGGCTCTTCACCGTGGTCCTTCCGGATGTCCGATTGCCGTACTTTTTCTCTAAACTGAGCCCGAGCATCCTAAGGAAGAAGCACATTTCAGCAGCTTGTATCCTTGAACTTCTTCGTTTGCTCACTACCCAGAGCTCATGACCATGGGTGAGGGTCGGAACATAGATTCCATCACTCAAGATCAAGACATCAAGATACTTAAACTCCTTTGCTTAAGGCAGCTGCTCACCTTCAACCTGGGGGGACAATCGGCCGTTTTCTGGCAGAGATCCATGACCTCAGATTTGGAGATGCTGTCTCTCATACCAGCTACTTCCAACTTAAGTTACAAACCATTCCAGTGAGAACTGAAGAATACTGGCAAAGAGGACAGACACTATAGCTTCAGATAAGGAACAGCTTTGGTGAGTCTACTTTTTGAGTATCTTAAAAGCTGTGGATTATTGTTTGCTGTAGATGTTTGCTGGTGTTCTGGCGTGAATGAGGTACAGATTCAGTCTTACAGTGCTAGTACACCTGATGGCATGTTTTTTTTGCCAGCGGAAATCCTTTTGAATCATACTTACATTTGATGGCATTTTTGTTTTCTTGGTGGTCGTATGATGATATTGAACCTTGTTTAAACCACTTTATTAAACCAGATAAATTTTACTGTGCCTTTGAATATGCATTGGTTACAGATAGAGGTTGCACATAAACTTAAGGCCGCCTGCATATGTGTGTGTGTGTGTGTGTGTGATGGCAGTATAATTGTGAGAGTATAGCACTTAAAGCCCAGGTGGAAAAGTTACGGCCCGCCAAATGGACTATGTATGGGTTGAAGCATCCTTTTCAAGTAAGAATCTTCTCAGTTAACAGGGACGCGAACTTATGGCAAGAGAAAAGTAACCAGTAACAAACCTTAATCTTAACTATTTATACAATTGTAGCTCATTATTTTAAAAGCAAGAAGTCACTGCTTTTTATCGAATGATTTATAGCAGCAAGTCAATTTTTAATTAAATGTTCACAACCCCATAAATAAACTAAATATAAAGAATTCATAAACCCTTAATAGTGGTAGTTTTATTGTAAAGTGTTACCGAATTGTCTCTTATATCTGGCTGTCTGGTGACTCATTATCAATTACCTTAATTCTATAAGGGCCTGCTCAAATGGATTGCATAGCCGTTGTAAAATGCCATCAATTAGGAACCCAATCCAATGCTGTGGCCATCCATTTTGGTTGACTGCTTTCCTGTCAGTGCAGTCTGATTACTCAGTTTCACCTGACACCTCAAGTCTCAACAGGAGCACTGAGAACTGCATTAGATGCAACCGGATCAATACCCCGAGGCAATTTTCCCTCTTTGCACCATCAATGCATAATTATCTGCTCACACTCTCCCCCCTTCAATCACATGTGCAGCTTCTTACTGGTGCTCTAAAGGTTACATCACACCACATAAACGCTTCTTTCTTCTTTCTCTCATCACTCGCACCATCGTAATTTTGTTGCTTGTCTCCGACACGAGTCCCCATTTTTATCTCTTATCCTCTCTGTGTCAGTTATCAAGAATGCAAACTGGGAGTGACAGAGCAATCGTGAATTCCATCACAGAGAGAGAGAGAGAGAGAGTTTGGCCAAGATCTATGGGCCAGTCGGCCAAGAGTTAGTGATTGAACGCTTTGGCTCTGTGAGAGAGTGTCAACTATAAATCTCGGAAAAAAATAAATAAATCTTTGTGTAAATCTGAGAGTGGCCTCAAAATTATGACAAAGAATCAATTATTATTCTAACATGTGGACACATCAATCAACCATAACATTATAACCACTGACAGATGAAGACTGAATAATATTGATTTTTCTTGTTACCAATGCAAATGTCAGTGGGTGGGATTTATTAGGCAGCATGTGAATATCATGTCCTTGAAAGTTATTTTTTGTAAGCAACTAACCAAGAATAAGGATCCGAGTGACTTAGACATGGGCTAAATAAGGATGATTAGACAACTGGGTCAAAACATCTACACAACTGCGTATTTTTTAACTCATATAAATCAGAGGTCATAAAGTCCACACTTTTTACTGATGTCCCTATTAACAATTATTTTCAACAGCATCATCATAGAACCCAAAAAGAAACAGACTTATGCTCTTTAATTTGACTTTATCATACATAGTCACAGTGAACAAGGTGTGGTATACTTACCTAAGAAGACTATTTGTAAATCGTGCGTATTGACATTTGTAGTAATTGGGTATTCTTGTTTTGTTATGATTAGCATCTTCTAAAGTGGTCTGAGGAAGGACAACTGTGGAATCTGCAAGTGTTTTCCAATCTCATAGAAGAGCTGCTGGTGCACAAATTATTGAGAAAGTTACTGGTCCTGATAGAATCACAACACACAATGCATTGCAGAGTTGTTTTGGTCCCCAAAAGGGAACTTATGCAATACCAGGCATGTAGCTCTAATGTAACGGCTGATCAGTTGAGATAAGGCATGATAAGCCAGTCTGGAATTATATAGAGCAAAGCAGGTTAACATTTGTCTCCCGATGCTTGAGCATCAATCAACATTGACCGATGGACTAATCCTGAACCTATTTCCCATTCCAGACAAAATCCCACTGATCCCCGTCCTTACATCTGTGCAAAGGCAAATGCATAGGATTTCCACATCAACCAATGTGTGTACGGTGGTTTTGATGTAGTTTCAAAACCATGCAACATCCACATACTGCTTAACTCAGCCCTATAGAGCCCCCACCCCCCACCCCCCATCTTTGCCCCCAGGTGCGCTGAGGCAGAGAGCAGAATGGAGCAGAGCTGTGTGTGGTGACAGTGACATCCATCGCATGCAATGAATAATCAATGAACACCATCTGGTGCATACAACAGGGGAGCACAGCTCCAATCGTTTACTCCTCTCTCTCTCTCACTCGATCCTACTCACTGTCTCACACTTTTTCTCCGTCTCTCTCACCTGTTCCAACCCTCCATTTCTCACTTTTCCCAACATATTTCACTCTCGCTTTTCTCTCATCATCTTGTGATTTTCTCCATCTACATCTTTTAACTCTGTCTGACCCTCCAAAGTCATTCCTCGTGCCGCCTCTGTCGATGTCTAGTCATTGTATCTTTCATTCTAATTCAGGGGAACAATTCCCAGGCGGCTAATAAGGTAACAGAACCCCCTTTCAAGAACATCCAATATGTTTATGATTAATTGTAACTGAATAGGTTATTCTAGTGGTCTAAAAGAGCTATGAATGTACTGCAATTATGATATATAAAGGACACCTTGTATACATTTAACTTCCACAGTTATCTTTCTATCTTCTTTTATGGCTTCATAAATTATGCAATAACATAATACCAAAGATATGCTTTTTAAATTTGCATCAGATGCTGTCTGATCTCAGACATAGGAAATAATGCAGCTACTGCATTAGAGTGACTGTCTGAATAGGTCTATTATTCCTCTCTGTCTCAACTTTCTACGGTCTCTAGCCCCTTGTATTT
Organism: Lophius piscatorius; assembly: GCA_009660295.1. Lineage (NCBI taxonomy): Eukaryota > Metazoa > Chordata > Actinopteri > Lophiiformes > Lophiidae > Lophius > Lophius piscatorius. The sequence goes on from VRLP01001246.1 coordinate 90,644, forward strand.
CATCCGTAACTGCTGCCTTGACTATCCTAAACCCTCCACTGTCACCCAACCAATACATTTTCCATCTGTGGAAGCCTCTGTCAGATTCACAGTTTGTCAAGGGCAAGCTCAAAATCATGGCTGTGTGGATTTCATGAACTGCAGTGATACGATCAAATTCAAGGAAGTAACTAAGGCTTAATTTTCTTGCTAAATCCCATTACATCCATACAGTATAGATACAGTACTTTAAGTTAGCAAAATTGAAGATCATAGGTCAGAATTAAGAACCTGATCTCAGTATACTGTATGACTGGACTGGGTTTGGTGTGTATCTGAAGATATTTTGGACCTAGCTGTCCATGCTTTGCTGCTTACATCTCCTGTTTGCATATATTCATTCACATTAAATAACAGCCAACGGGGAAACTGCACCGCTCAGTAAGACAGACATACCCATAAACAAGGCTGGCCTTGCTTTGCTGCTGTGTTTCCGCATTTTGGGAACACTCAGACTTGAGCAAGTAGTCATTGTAGCCATATGAGAGATGAATGTAAGTAGACAAAGTGTGAAAATAAACTTTGGCCAACACTTGTTCAATTACACCATGTGGGAATTTTGAGCCCTTACCCAGCCTTTGTAGACAATTGAATTGATTTGATCAAATCTATTTCATCAGACAGCGTGAGGCAACTGAAAAATATCCACTAAGCTGTCCACAGTTCGATCTACACTAAGTTTAGTGCCGTGACACTCAATACCTGTATGATGCATGATCCTGAAACAATGCTTATATTAAACTCAATACCTACTCCGAATCAGAACATCCACAAGAGTTGCTCACAATTTCAAATCCAAAGGTTATTCACCAATCTTTAAAATCCGGTGCGATTGCTGAACACGATTCAAACCTTTGTTCTGAATCTAGAGGTCAGGAAAACGTCAATATAGTTTGAAAATATAGAAATCTCCAAAATATGAATAGCTGGCTTAATCGAGGTCTATGTCGAAATACCTCTGGTTTTAGATATTTATACAACATTACGTAAAACTGAAAAACAAAGGCCAAAGTAAGCAAAGGGATGACTGACTGACTGAATGTTTTTTAGGCATATTATGTTTTATCAGTCTATGTTTGGGAGAGTTTTGTTTTTAAGTTCCTCTCGAAGGATACAGATATGTTCACGATCTCCTCCGTCACACTTAGAACATACTGAGTGATAAACTGCAATGGATCAGGAAACAAAAGAGATGGTTGTCTGTTGACTTCAGTAGCCATTAAACATTCACAGTTCCTTTGCTGAGAACACCAAATTACTTTGCGTTAATCTGGCATAGGATCTCACCTGGTCCCTCAACACCAGATCTACATTTAAGACAGCCTGACAGGACTTTTACTTCTCTAACCCCATCCTCACCACATTCCACACAGGTACCATTGAGAGGATCCTGAGCAGCTGCATCATCGCCTGCTGTGGGAACTGCAACGTTTTGAACCACAAGCACCTGAAATGTCGGGGTCATTATGAAATCCTCATCGCCAGACCTGGTCCGTGGTGTATGCATTCGCGTTCGCCACAGTTTGTTCGTGTTCACGCGATAACTTAGAAGACGATGTTATGGGTCATATTCAAATTTTGAAAGCACATAGTACGTTGCATGATGAAAAACTGGATGATGTTGCGAAAGATGGCTATACATTTATTTATACACTAGGGGGACCTTTATCTCCAATGTTTTTAGGCCATAATTTCTTGACGGTTTTCTCAACAGATTTTGTCCAAATTTGGTACATATGAATCAACTCAAGGAGATCTTTCTTGCATGCATCGTGTTTTACTCTAATAGTTCATATTTTATTCTCTAGGAAGATCTTTTTATGAAAAACACAATCACATCGAATTAAAGATAACGACGAAGGAGGATTTTTTGGTAATATACCCCTGCTGTCCGGAACGACAGCATAGGCCTAGTTTTTCTTGTTATTTCCTGTCTTGTGCTGCTTATTCACGTTTTGACCAAAACATATACTTCATCTAGTTCCATGTCAACAGTTTGTTCCAGAAATTACAATAAAAAGCTTGACACGTGAAAAACTTGGCTACTTCAAATAGGTTTGGCCAGGGTTTTGTGAGTAGCTGCCAAGCCTCAAATTATGCCTCATCCCCACAGTCTGTTTACACTCATAGAGGTTTTTTGAATAAAAATTCCTGAACGTTGCTGAAAATGCCCAGAGGTCTCAGCTCTCTGGTGTGTAACTAGATTGTAATATCTTTCAATTTCACGAAGTTCAATATTGTCTCTGGAATACTGAGCAATTATGACAAACCTTCTGAAATTGCCACTTGATAATACCTTTTGAGGACAATAAATAGTTTTCAATTATCTTTCAGATTAGAAAGACCAAAATATATCAACTAATGTGCATTCTGTTATTAATTTTAGACTGACATTCTTTAGGGTATTGATTTATTTTCTCTGTTGCATTTCATCAATTTGGTTTTCATCGTTGATACAAGGGGTTCTGCACTATAAAAATTATTAGTTGGCTAGACTAAAAAATTTGAGGTTGCAATTAATATGGATCAACTTAAGTTCAACCAACATAATTTTAATATTATAAATTTTGAATTTTCCTGCAAATAAGAAATGGAAGGATGGATTTTTGATTATTACATTTAATAAAAGACAGAAGGATGAAGTTTATTAGGCCTTAAATATACCAATTATAGATTTCCAGTGTTAAGTTATGCTCAAAGAATGAATTGATAATTTTAAAGAAAGTCAGTATAACTTGATTAAGATTTATTGTTGTGTTGAATGATAACACTATGAGGACATTTTTTTTGGTCATGAAATCTTACATTCTTATTACAATTGCTCTGCCTATCATGTTCAATATCACATATATTGTCCTTCCTTAGTATTTATAGTTTTGGCTTCAGTGATTTTGTCTTAGGCTGAATCCCGAAACAATAATCTGACATAGTATTTGCTGATCAAATTTAGGGTTGTAAACAGTTGTCTTTTAAAACACCAAGGAGATAATGAATAATGTAACTAATCAGGACTCTGATAAATTGTACTTCTGGGCAACTGTAAAAATCAGATCCATTATTCACTCTCTGTTTCCATACCAACAGTACAGCACTAAAGTTATCATGAGAAAATGAATAAATCCCAGTATTATCTATTGGGGAAAATATTGGATTATCTTATTTGAAATTAAGTATGTTTCATTTATTCATACCTCTAGCAGCAATATGCGCTGAATGTTTATTTTTGTAGCCCCTCCTCCTGAAGACAGCAAGGACGTTATTTTCAAGGAGAACTGGTCCCGTTTTCCATGAATGTTGTCTCCATGTTAACAGCGGTGGTTTCTCCGAATTCTTTGTTTATCTATATAAAGAAAAAGCAAACCGCACTGCAATCAATATTCAAACCTTTTTTTCACGTTACAGTTTTATAATTTAGTCTTATCAACTGATAGAGAATCCTCATGAATTAATATAATTGTCTTAATGTGTTGCTGGCCAAGTTCTCTTTCCAATTGTCAAGCAAATTGCATGACCAAAAATGTGAAGATGTATTTTATTGATTGCCAACTAAACAAAAATCTGTAAAATGCCTACCATTCATATATTATGCAGTTGATTGTTTAATGTAAATTTTTTTTTCTAAATGTCACTAGATATTGCCAAATGTTGTACTTACGTATCAGCGGATAAAACTGGAACACCAGCAGATAACACCCAAAATGGCAAAATTTTTATTTGATATGCTAATGTACACTCAACTCATGACAAAGACATGCTTATTAATATTACTTAAATCTATTCACGTGGTGTTTCTACAAAATGGTGTGCCCTTCCTTGCCCATGTTTTCAAATTGTACCTGGACACAGTTCTTCGGCTGCAGCTCAATAAATTAACTTTAACCTCACATAAAGAATAACTCTTGGACTTAAACATCCAAGTACATAGTGCCTATTAACCTACATTTGTTACATGTTTAGTCATGAATGTAATTCGGCTCAGCCATGCAACTTAGCTGGTCCAACATGCTTCTGCACTGCACCAATTTTAAATTAGGAGGAAGCAAATACTTATTATCTTATCTTTGCAGAGTTACAACTAATGATATGGAAATTCAATGTCAATTAACACCTTTGCCTGCCACTATGAAAACAAAACTGAATAAATTGTAAGGTTATATGGTTGTTGACTGCATCTGCTGCTGTGGACCTGCTCGATGTCCACTGATTTCAAGATGCTCATGACGATGATTACTATTATTATTCTTATATTATTATTGTATAGTATTTCCCCTTAAGCTATCGCTATATTACTATTAATGTTATTATTAACCCGGGATCCCTGCTGCCGCCACGGCCCGACCATGGAGAGTTTGAAGAAAGTGGATTTTAGCTGATATCTTTGCTGCTTTTTCCCCCATCTTTATGTCCCCCCCCCCCTCTCTCTCTCTCTTTGTCTCTCTTTACAACCTGATCGGTCATGGCAGTAGCTCATCCATCCTAAGTCTTGGATCTGCTCGAGGTTTCTGTCCGTTAGACGGCATTTTTTTCTTGTCACTGTCGCCAAGTGCTTGCTCACGGAGGAATTTGTTGGGTCTCTGTAGATAATTATGAAAAGAGTTTGGTCTAAACCTGCTCTTTCTGGAAAGCACCTTGAGACAACTGTTGTTGTGAATTGCGCTATATTAATAAAGATTGATTGATTGAAAACATAAAAAAGACTTATGTTGTGCCTGAACTTAGCACACAAGTTGGCTAAAAGTCTACTAGCTTAAACATAAGCAGGACTGAATTAGCTCATGAGAAGCTTTTAGTATTGTGTAAAATGATTTATTGTTTTTTGTGTTGGTAGTTATTACATTAAGGCTTAGTGTGCAAACACACTAAGCCTTAATGTATATTCTGTGCAAAATCATGTTTCTCTTCGTCACTTGTCAGCTTATCTCCGATTCTTGTGACCTCCTGTGGTCTGGCATTACAATGTCTGGGCAAGTCAGACTTGATCTCACCTTTGAATGGAGGCCTAGTGGATATTCATGTTTCCCTAACTTAAAAAAAATGTATATTGTTAAGTAAGGGCAGAACTGTTTGTTAAAAATCGATATATCACTGAGTTAATACAGTTTTCTTTTCATTTTAATTCAGATGAACTTCTTAAAATAAGTTATTACCTGACTATAATATATACAGGCATTACTCTGGCAGGTGGAAAGAGTGGCAGCCTGTTGATGCAGCTTCTGATATCTTGGTGTCGCATTGTCGGTTTTACTGCATTTTAACTTTTTAATCACTGTGTATTTGTAGAAAAGGTGAAGCACAATGTTCTTTTACTCACACCTACAGCGGAACTTACAATATATTACAGGGAAGGTTGGGGACATGGACCCAAATGGACAATGTTCAAGTCCTCCATTGTGCAGGCAGCTGTGGCCAGAAAGTTATTGGTTTCTGTCATGTCGGCAACTTCAGAACCCAGCGGTGAAGGAAGCAGTTAAGCTGAAGAAGGAGGCCTTTCGGACTTGGCTAACCCAGAGGTTTACAGAAGCAACAGACAGGTGCCAAGAGACCAGAAGGGCTGCAGCTTTGGTAGTAGCAGAAGCTAAACCCCCGTTGAGTTTCTGAAGGCTTTCAATATCAATGCTGTGTCATGGTAGACACACCTATTAAATGTTGTGTGGCGGATAGGGGCAGTGCCTGTGGATTGGCAGACTGGGCTGGTGGTCCCATTCTTTAAGAAGGGGGACCGGAGGGAATTCTCCAATTACAGGTGGAATAACATTTCTCAGCCTTCCTGGATTCTGCAAAGGAGACTCAAATTTTGAACTTTAGTTTCGGGATGAACAATACGGATTCCATCTTGGTCTTGCTGCTCCTTTGGGTCGAAAGGAGGAAGTTGAGTCGGTTCGGGCATCTAACTATGAAGCCTCCAGAACGCCTCCCAAAATGGAGGTTTTCAGGCATGACCAACTGGGAATAGACCCCGAGGTAGACCAAGACCTCAGAACCCCCCAGGAAGAGCTGGAGAGCGTTGCTATCAAGAAGGATATCTGGAAATTTCTTCTGAGCCTGCTGGCACAGCAGCGTGACCCTAGGGTAAGCGTTAGAAAATGTATGGATGGATAGATACAAAGTGTTCATGTAGCAAACTTCATTTTTAATGCAGAAAAAAAAAGGTTTTTAACCTATATGTTCTAACCCCACAAATCATTTTTTAGAGTGTGTTTGTTCGAGAAAAGCAAGAAAAGAGGTGGAGATAGAACACCACTTAGGGAAAGTATATGTGCATGTAAAATGCACATGAGAATGAGGGTTGGCCAGACATATCAGGCCAGTTGGAATGATAACTCACCTAAAATTTAGAGCTCTGCAAAATGTGTGGAGGCAGGCAAAGGCTTCATTATCCACAGTATTGCAGGGAGAAATGTATTGAATATACTGCACTCATTAATGAGTCAACATGCATAGTAAAAAAAACTTCCTTTTATCCTTCTGAGTGAGATGACAATCCATTTCAATTGTGAATTTCTTTTTTCTCACTTGGTATTGAAGAGAGGAAGTCTTATTAATGCAGCAGCAATGGGATGTGGGAAACTCTCATGATGGCAACCACTATTGAAAAAATTAAATTCTAAAAAAGATAAGATCCATCCAGATATCTGCATCTTACAATCTTTTGTATGTCAGGAAAATAATTTGTTTTTAGTACATTTGAACATGCATTTAATAACACAATCAAATCTTGTTCATTTAGAGTAACCCTCTAGACATTATCTGTGTTGCCTTTTTTTTTCTATTTATCCCAATTGTTTACATTCAAATGATCCTAAACTGTTTCATTGGCTAAAGGGATTGGATTCAGTGCTGTGGAAATACTTTTTTACTTTTTTTGCTCTGCGTGTGTCCTCTTTTTCGATTCTGCCGTCTTCCTCTGTTTTTAATTACCAACCACTTCGCTGAGCAACAACATAATTATCTCACTTGTAGCAGCTTTACCAAGACATTTTGCTTCAGCTTGTATCGTTGCGTCATGCTAACAGAATACCAGTGTCGAGGTGACACAGCAGAGGTTAACGACTATTTTATCTTTTGCTAAAAGTACGGCTATGAGTTTGGTATAGGATCTTTAGGTGAATTTGTGAATTTGTGTGAATTTGTTATTCTGTAACATGCTCTTGCTGCTGTAACCCTGCAATTTCCCCGTTGTGGGACTAATAAAGGTTTATCTTATCTCTCTTATCTCTTATTTGAGGTAAATTTCACACAAAATTCCAAGGTATGAAAATTCAGTATTTTTACAGACATTGTTTTATATCAGTAAAACAAAATAACTTTTTTGACATGTTGAGCTGCAAACTTGATCCTTAACTGATCAAAGTCAGATGGTTATGATGCTAGTGAAAAGCAGAAAAGGTGAGCTGAAAGTGTACGATATATACTGGATAAGGGAACACTTAAATCACGGTCCGCATCTCAATGAAAGAAACATTCAAGTTGAAAATCTTGATTGATATACAATGCATAATTTGTTTAGAACAAAATTATGCAAGAACAATCAATGGAACTCAAAATCATTAAATCTTTAAGGGCTGGATTCCCGGAGGTTGGCGATGTGCAGCAACCTAGAAAGGTAATCAGCCACCACATTGGCCTTGCCGGATCGATGCTGGATGGTGAACTTGAAAGGCTGTAGCGAGAGATACCATTGGGTAAGGCGACTGTTGTGGTCCGTCATACTGTTGATCCATGTGAGATTCTGGTGGTCAGTTTCAAGTTCAAACTCCCGTCCAAGCAAGTAGTAGTGCAGACTCTCAAGTGCCCACTTAATGGCCAAACCCTCTTTTACCGCAGTGGAATACCTAGTCTCACGTGGCTGGAGCTTGCGACTCAAGTACAAAACCGGGTGTTCTTCCCCGGGGTCTCCTTGGGCCAAGACTGCTCCCAGGCAGACTCTGAATGCGTCCACCTGTACCAAGAATCTTCTGTTGAAGTCTGGACTCTTGAAGACAGGGGAAGAACACAAGTGGGTTTTCAGGGTGCTGAAAGTTGTTTCACAGTCATCTGACCAGGTTACCGGGTTCTTCTGGTCCTTGCGGGTCAGGGCTGTGAGTGGGGCTGCGATAGTAGAGAACTGGGGTACGAACCGTCTGTACCAGCCAATCAGACCCAGGAAAGACCTTACTTCCTTCTTGGTTCATGATCGAGGGCAGTTTTGGATAGCTTCCACCTTATCCACTTGTGGTCGAACATCTCCTTGTCCCACCTGGTAACCAAGGTACCGTGTCGCCTGCTGTGCCCGCTCACATTTAGAGGGGTTGAGTGTCAGCCCAGCCTTCTGGATCTTCCCCAGGACCGTTGACAGATGTTGAACATGTTCCTGCAAGGTGTTGCTGAAGATCACCACGTCATCAAGGTACGCGGCACTACAGTTGTCACAGCGCTGGAGTACTTTGTCCAATGGTCCCCTGGTCGGTCAGGATCTCATCTGGTATCCCCACTCTGGAGAATAGTTGTAGCAATGCACGCAGAACACCAGGAGCAGTGATCTTGTGCAGGGGGAAAGCCTCTGCGAACCGGTTGGCATAGTCGCACACAACCAGGATATACTGATGTCACCCACTGCTTCTGACCAGAGGGCCCACTATATCCATTGCGATCCTGCAGAATGGAGTGGAGATGATAAGAAGTGGCTGCAGAAAAGCGCTGTCAGTCCTGCAGATAGTGCATGTTTTCTGACATGTTGGGCATGAGGCTCAATATTTATGAATGTCTGTGTACATGGAGGGCCAATAGAAGCATAAACTGATGCGCAAATAAGTTTTGTGGCGGCCAAGGTGTCCTGACCATGGGAGTGTGCCAGGTGCAAGACAAGTTACCTACAGCTAGCAGGGACTACCATGCGTTTTTGGTCATTATCATTAACAGTGTAAAACACCTCTCTCTCCACAATAAACCTTTCCCTCCTCACATAGTTTCCATTTGTTTCCGTTGTTACCTTAGTAAACAGATGTTTCAACTTTCACCCTCCCTCTGTAATACACACATTATCAGGTACTTCCCACATTTTATTTGACAAAGAACAAATTGTTTCAAGCTCCGCCAACCTTAGCTGCTTCTCAAATCGATGTTGGCGACGGGACTTTCTCAGGCCCTTTGTGCCGCCCTCACACAGACTACTGTCAAGATCTGGGAGTGGTTGAAAACCAGCTTTCGCTTGGGCACGAGTGATTACTGGACACGAAACATTGACTTGCCCCTTCTCCCCTTGCCGGTTTTCCAGCAGCAAATCCAGGAGTAATGGTAAGCCCCAACCCAGGAGGGCAGTAACGGGTTACTTCTCCACCACCTCAAAAGTCAACAGGTAAGGCTGTTCATCAATGCTAACAGTTAATTCAGCTGTGGGATAAGGATGCTGATCCCCATGAACACACAGAATGTCTTCTTATCTGCTGTAATCAACACAGCTTAATGGCACCAGATCCTGCCTCACAAGAGACATGAAGCTACCACTGTCCAAAAGAGCAGTAACTGGTTTGTCATGGACAGTCACAGTTTTATAGCGCCGCAACTTCTGTTCCCTATCCCCCACCTCAGGCCGGGCTGCATAGCAAGCACCAGTAGGCTTAGCTTTGCGTATGGGATATACGGATGCTTTGTGGCCTGGCTGCTGACAATAAAAACAAACAAGTTGGTTTGGGGCAGAGCTGGGATTACCTGGCGGCTCCAGGCTCATCTCTCTCTTTGCCAGCGTGGATTGAGTTGGGAGGATCATCACATATATTAGGCTTGTCACAAACTTGTCACAAACAGCCCACTTAAGGGCCACAAATTCAAGCTTCCCGCTGTGGAGTTGGTAGTGCTTTTCAGCAGATGTTAACGTGCGGGACCCAGGCCCTTTTGGGAGGCGTCAGTTTGGAGTATGAAGGTCTGGTCAAAATTTGGCTAGGCATGCACTGGTGGGTTTGTGAGGGAGCCTATAACATGCTCTAGGGTCTGTTGGTGTTCCCTTTCCACTTTACAGGGGTTCGTGAAGGGAGTTGAGGGCCATTTAACTTGCTTGTTGGAGGTTTAAGTTGTGGTGCACTGTGCAGTATTTTGAGCAATTCGTACAAGGGCCTTGCTATACATGAAAAGTTTATTACATAGGCACGATAGTAGCTTAGAAAACCTAATAGCCTTCGTACCTCTCCAACTGTTTGGGGAGTCTTCTCTTTCAGATCATGCACTGCCTTTAGGTCTTTTGGATCCACTCTCACTCCTTCAGCAGACATCAAACGGCCCACATACCGGACGTCTTTGCGGAATAACTCACGTTTTTCTGGTCTAAGATTAACCCCATGGCACTGCAGGGCTTGGTGTACATAGCGCAGAACTTCAACATGTTCCTCAAAGGATTTGGAGAAGAGGAGGACATCATCCAGATATGGTATACGACACTCGTCTCTTAGTGTGTCGAGCATTTCCTCCATGCTCCTTTGGAAGGCTGCTGGGGCGTTTGACAACCAAAGGGTATCCTGGACCACTCACATACACCCCATGGAGTTCTGAAGGCCATTAGGTGTCTTGATCCCTCTGCAATAAAGCCTTGGTGATAGGCTTTGCCTTGGTCCAGGATGGAGAACCAGCTATAGCCTCAAAGAGAGTCGAACAAGTCCTGTATGCGTGGAAGGGCATGTCTGTCTGGCACAGCCTATTTGTTGAGGAGCCGCTAGTCTATACACAGGCGTAGTGTTCCATCTTTTTTTTTCACAGATACAATCGGTGCAGCATAGGGTGAATGAGACTTGACAATCCATTCTTCACCAGGAGCTCAGTATGTACTCTTTTACTTCCCTGTACAGTGGCTTTGTGACTGAAGCATAAGCCTTCTGAACAGGGATTTCATCTTTTACCCAAATTGACATTTGGAGGGAAGCGATACACCCGATATCACCGCCGTCTCGTGGAAACATAACAGACTCCTCAAACAACATTTTCTCGATCACCTGTTGCTGTTCGGGACGGAGATGATTGATGTCAACAGATGGCCGCCAAATGTTGATAGCAGGGGTGTTCGCCGAGGATATTCAATTAACTTCAGCTCTTACTGTTCTGTTCTGTCTGGTGTCGATTCATTGGGTTGTAGTTTGGGCTGGCCCATTTCAAGGACTTTTGTTACATGTTGGATGGAACCTAACTTGGTCCTCTTTTAGTATAGGGCCAGCGCTCTATACTAATCTCAAGTAAACCTTCTCCTCTGTGGGTTCATATAGGACTAGGGGGTTGTTTGTGTCAAAATTAGGTGGAATCCTTCACCGCACATAGGTTGTCTTTCCAGCTGGAATCATAACATCATATCTGCCTACTCTTATTGTGGCCATACCACTGCTCGGTGGCTTCTGAACTTGAGTACTCTTGACCAGGGCCTCAATGTTTTCTTCTCCCCCAACAAGAGCTTTGCACAAAAGACTGAGGACCATGGTTAATGTGTCAGTGTCAGATGCCTTGCTTTTGATCATCTCTTGGACAACATTGGCTCCTAGTAAGGGCTGAGGGCTAGGGGTCTTGCTGACCAGGAATGGGACCTCCATGGTGAGGCAGGGCTTATCATTTCCTGGGAGGTTGATTGTCACCTCCACACAGCCATCGTATGGGATAGACTGTCCGTTTGCAGCACACAAATCGAGGAGCTGCATGTTTTGCCTCTCTTTGCAGCAGGAGGTTGACTTGGTGGGGCTAGAGATGCTTGGTTGGGAGGGGAAGAGCCGTAGAATACATGTGGTTGTGGGCAGGTGTGTGAGTAACAGTCTTTGCATATGCTGCTGTCTGTTGTTCCATTAAAGTGGCTACAATGTTTGTCAGCGCCTCCACATGTGCACTAAGCTGTTGTATTGTTTCACGGTCTCTTTTGTCAGCAACCTGGTCTCCTCCCTCCACCTGAACACTATGTGAATGTGTTGTTTTCTGACGGGGTATCTGACCAAGTCTACGATGGTGTTCATTTTCATCACTAATTATCTTCATAACTTGGCTGAGAATTTCCTCATCTGTGGCTTTACCGTCTGTCAGGAATGGCCTGAGTTGCTGTCTAATGTCAGTGTATTTTGGGCCTAGGCCCTGATAAATAGTGTGGAGGAATACCTCCTGGATGGTTTTAGGGTCATAATGAATGTCTGTATTAGCCTGTTTCAACTGAAAGAGGATTTTCTGCTTGAGTCCAATCATGCGATATAATAGCTGCTGGGGGGTTTGCTTGGTCATTTTGCTTAGCACACATTAGTTCCTGGAACAGTTCTGTCTTATCTGTCTTATCATAAGCAGCTGACTCAAACCCTCATCTTCAAAACTCAAGAGACATTCAGACTGGATATAATTAAGAATATAGTCAACTTTATTTATTTTGCAAGATTGTAGGCTTCGGTGCCTGAAAATTAGTATAAGTTCTTATGATCTTCCAATCAATCAGGTTTTTTACGCGTGGTCGAATTTACGTTGCTGTTTGCTGGGGCCGCTGTGCGGTTCCGTTCTGCAGAATGAAGATCTCCCTGAGATCAGATCGCCCGTTGTAGACACCCACGGCTGTCGTCTGGTTCAAATGTACCCTTGCTTCGGCCTCATGGTAGCGTCTGAAGCGGATGCTTTATTTACTTCATCAACCATAAGTCAAAACATTTAACACCGATGTAATTGTTTTTTCTACTTCAGTCCCACGGTTCACAAATGAGTAATTGTCCAGCACAGCTGAAATATTCAAAATAAAACAGTACATTCATTCATGGTTTCTCACAAGAAACATTTTCACAGTATCACTTTTTAGTGCAAATTTCAGGAAATACTTCACTGTCTTTACAACTAGCTACGCTAAGCTGCCTTTTGAACCATTGGACCCACTGTCTAAATTACATTTTATCAGTTAAATGCTCTGGCAACTCTAACAAAATAATTTGTTATAAAACATGCACATTTTCATGTGCAAAATAGTATTCCAGTAGAACTGAGAATATATCCAAACCATTACTACATTTTCCTTTCCTATTTATAAGTGAATACATTTAACCAAATCATATTTATATTAAAAGAAAACTGGTTGAGTAACCAATTCACTGAAATGCCGAGAGCAGGAGCCCAAAACCATCTAATATCAAATTTGACAAGTTAAATATGGTATTATGTCATATTGCTTTGACCGTTATAATTGTGAGACAGCAAAGTCTGTAATACCCTCGCTCGCCGCTCTGACCTGTTGGCTGGCCACTTTGTGATTGCCCCAGAGATGCTAGCTAACCACCTGTAGCACTTGAGCTAGCTGCCTGGATAGATAGTAATTATACTATCTTCTTTGATAAACGTAAATGATTCAAATTAACCAAACAGCGTTAGTGGGCTGCAGGTACTGCCTCATGTCACAAGTAGTGGCAAAGACACCAGCAGAACACAAAACTAGAGAAAAGTCAGTCAGGACAGATCAGTAGAGAGAAATGGATTGTGGCCACCACCTGCAGAACCATTCCCTTTTTGAGATTTTTCATGCTTCTGCCTCTCTTTTCAACCTGTTGTCACTTTCTTTTGCACCAAAACATGGAAACTGATTCAGAATCACATGTTCTTCCTAAATAGACAGATTGGTATCCCTTAATATCCCTTTGATCCCTTGATATCCCTTTATCTGGCTTGGTGTCATTCTGCGATAATTAAGTGTTCACTTAATTTTTAGTAATTTATACTCTAAAGTAATTAGTAATGGATTAATAGAAAGCCATTCTAAGATCTTATAAGGCAATAAAACCAAGAAGCATGTTGCCCTCTGACACTGGGATTCTGCTGGAATAAACCTCTGCTCCAGACTAGAGGGTCCCCTAGTCTGACCAACTTTAATATTAGGGTCAATATTTAAATGACCCAAATTATGATTAATATATTGTGCAGCATAAGCGATAGGAAACATTAGCAATTTTTTTATACTGCTGCACGAGCCATGCCGCCTCCGGGCAAGATGACGCACTTGGCGACCGCCCATGTCGCGCAGAGCTAAATCCTAAAGACAGGAAGAGATTTTTTCCTAAGTAATTCACATCAGTGTCTCCGTAAAAGTTTCACTCTTAAATGGTTCATATACAGCGCTACTACTATACGGTCAGTTTGGCTAGTTTACATCTGCACCCATGTTCCAGAATATGTTTTCTGTTTGAACTGTTGCTTCTTCCCCAGATTGATTATTTTGTTTCTGACTGCTATTGAGATAAGTTTATATGTTCTTAACCTTTACCTTCACCTGATTGTCTGTTTCTTGTGCTTCTAGGGTTCACATTTGACATTGTGCAGGGCAATTACAGTCAGGATACATAATTTACTGTTAGATTGAATTCAATTAATTAATTTACTGTAGGATTGAGCAGTTTAGAAGTCAGTTCCCAGCTATCAAATGGTGATACGAATAAAGGCAGCTAAATTGAAGTGAGGTTTTTGACATAAAAAAACCCTGCAAATTAAGACATTACTGTCATTACTGCAGATGCATCCAACTGCAAAAGAGAGAGGATGTCTCAATTGCTATTGAGGCAAACTGAACATCACCATCACCACGAACCCTCTGGGAGACATCAGGCAGAACTCCCAGAAAACACCAAGAGGGACTTGTCTTGGCCCAAACTTCACTGGGGCAAGGAGTAATACCTCTTGTGGTCCGTGAAAACTGATCGGACAAGCAGCCCATACATGAATGGAACCTTCAGACCAAATATGTCGGGAAGAATTGAATGAAACAGTCCATTGTGTTTTGCTAATCTAACTGTACAATTGCTCACAAATTATTTCCGTATGTGATTCTTGCTTTGACGGGACAAATGGAGCATTTACACATCCCACTTAGGATCAAAATACAACAATCAACCATACATTTAAATCCATATGCCCAATATTGTGTAAGACTCCCATTTTGCAACCAAATGAGGACTGTTATAAATTGTGTGTTCTGACACCTGTCTATCAGAAACAGCATGAACTTTTTCAATCATTTGTTTTATAGTATCTCTTCTCAGCTAGCATTTGTTCCCTACGTGAATAAATTAGCCGGGGTGTCTTTGACCCTGATGCCGATGCACCAGTAGTCCTTCTTTAAACCACTTAAGCAGGTTCCAACCACTACACACCAGGAGCAAGCTATAAGAACAGCATGTTTGAGGATACTCTGAACCAGTTTTCAAGCCATCACTATTTTTGTCCTTGTTAAAGTCACTCAGATACTCATGGTTGCCCATTTTTCCTGGTTACTGCCGTACAATATATTAACTCATGATGTGTCAAGTATATGTTAGGTGGATTTTGTACATCCTAGTTACACAACCACACAAATTTTTCAAGTTATAAAATATAATTTACAATTTAGGGTCTTGTTCTGCAGTCCCTCTCTGTTAGTGCACTTTTATCCTTCTTCAGTTAAGACAATTTCACTGTTGAAACCCTTTCATCTGGGTGTAACTTGGACTTTTCTTTAAAAGTTATTGTTTTAGCAAGTCGATGCCACCAACTGCTGTTGCCAAACAAGCAGATTCAATTTAAGTAGTTGTCCAGTTTTTCAAAGTATGCATTATAACATTATGAAATACCTATTCATGCAGAAAAAAACATTGAAAAAATGTCTAACTACAGCCTGACCCTGTACAACTACATTCCCCTGACTGAGCTCCTCAAATTAAGAATTTTTCTAGATAAAGTTACCCCCTAGTGATGGAAATATATAACTGACCTTTTCCAACAACACTCCAATTCTTTTACAACTAAGGTTTATGTATCTATAAAATTTGAAAATGAAACTTGAAATAGTATTTGTCTCACTTAGCACTAAGGATCTGTGGCTGTGGCTGTGGCGAAGAAGATCATTCCATAATATCCCCAACTTTTAGGGATATAATTAACAAAATGATCTAAAAAAATTAATTGTTTGAAGTATCTTTCAGTAAGTCGCATCGAAGATTTTTCAGATCATTTGGATTTTATAATCCATGCCGTCCAAAGCCATGACAGATCTTTGCTGCAGAAAAAGAACATTTTAGCCCCGTTTTTCGCTTTGGTTGAGGTCTTTTAAGGTTGATCCCAGAACTTGTTTAAGTTGAAGCATTCTTTTGTCATAAAATGCTACAGCAATAACCATATGGCCCGGGAACAGTCACAACCGTAGTTAAAAGGCAAAACACAATTGCCAGCAAAAGATGGAATCAGACAACAGACACCAAAATCTTACATGTTGTTCTCCTTTTTGTGGTTCAATCATTTTTTTTTTTAGTTTTCATTGCATTATTCTCATGTGTTTGTGAAGCACTTTGCAACTTTGCTTTGATAAATACAATAAACATAAAGTTTAGTAGTAGTAGTAGTTATAGTGTTATTAGCATTATAAATATTATCATATCATTTTTTACTTTTGTACTGACAACCACAGTTTCTTTAGGTTTTTTTTCTTTTGAGAATAAACTTGTTATTCCGTTGAAATGGTTGATATTGCGGCTGTTTTTTCTTGGGTGGATGTTAAAACTAGGAAAAGGGACAGTTGCCAAATGTGAAAACAATGGGAATTGACAATTCATATCCATAAAATTTGATGTTTATGTCTAGTAACATTTTGGTGAGTGAGCTCATGCAGACACACAAGACAGACGTTATGATGAGTCGCTGCCATGTTAAAGGCACAGCTGTAACTATGAATCACTAAACTGAAGTTGCTCTTTTTTCGTTTTCTTCATGGAATGAATCGGCTATTGTGCACCCTGCCTGTAATGCGTCCGTCTGATACCGGCCTTGGATGTTAGATGGTGTTTGTGTTCGTACGGGGTGTGATATTGCCACCTGACTGTCTGGCAACTGTCAAGGTTCAGTAATTGGCTTATGTTCAATTTTATTTTAATGGCCTATGATTCTAGGTTTTGTGTTATTGTTTCCTGTTTTATTATATCTTCGAAAAGTCGGGGATGTAATGAGATCATCATCGCTGTATCCCCGCAGTCCCTCTCGATAACGCAATAACGAAACAAAAAAAAAACCAAAACAATATCTTTGATCATTTTCAAATTTTATTCCAACATAGTATGAGTGTGAGGAAGACTGGGCTCCATTTGGGAAAGGGTGTTTGTATTTTTCAACACCAGTGGGAGCATTATCTCTAAAAGTTTTTGGGCCATCATTTCACAACCATTGGTACAATTTAGTCTAAATTTTGTTGATATGAATCAATAAAAGGAGATCTATCTTGTATTTATAAACTTTAACTTTAATAGTTCATTTTTTACTCACTAGGGGGAGCGTTTTTGTTGTGCTGTGGACGTAACCTCACATTTAATTTGTGGAGGTCAATCGACAACGCAGGTATTGCTTGTACAACGCAGGTATGTCTGTTTAGATTCGTCTCCATCCAGTTCATGGTAATCCATGTGGATTGAATCCAAAGCAACTGGCCTTCTGTTTTGGTTTGAAGACTTTTCACTTCTCATCCAAGAGGCTTGTGGGAAGTCAGGGATCTTATACCTCAAGTAGGTGTTGGTACTTAGAGGTTCGTTGACAGTTGGTTGTGCATAACTAATGAGGGTGGGTCTGAGTCATCAGGAATCGTTAGGGACAAAGTGGGGTATCATGTGAGTCGTTAGCGTAATGTGAGTCCAGGTGTCGACGATGGCGAGCCCGTCTTGGGAGAGATGTTAAAGCTGAATTGTATGTGGGTGATAGGTGATGGCGTAGACCCTCATCCCTGTTTAGAGAGGGATGCTCCAGTTGAACATAAGGTGGGTTTACATGGACAGCCTAATTCCGATTAGATTCGGAAAAGACGTTTAATCAGAAAGAAAATGCAGCATGTAAACACCCATTTCGGAATGAGATTTCATTCGAATCAGTCTCCCAATTGTTCTCCTTGTACATCTGCTCCTAAACATACAAAATATGGTTTTCTTAGAGAATTAAAACACATTGGTCACATGATCCCAGATTCCCGCCATTGTACAAATCGCGACCAATAAAGTTAATTCACATAGACTAGAAAACAAAACTTAATGGTTAAAATAAGCACAATGGACCTTGTTAGTACATTAACTTTAACAGTATTCACCTTATAGCAAGGTCTATGAAGAAAATGATTAAATCTGTCAGCGGAAAAACATAAATGAAGTGGCCGCTCATTTCAGCACAATTCACCCTCAGCAATACATACAGCAATGTGAGGGAGAACCCGAGAGAAGCTACGGGAAGCCGGGAGGTACAGGAGATGCGATCTGCAATATCTCAATCCCAAAGGTAATTGTAAAAATAAATAAAATTACAACATTAAGGTAAAATTCACATACAAAACTACACATTACAAGAAAAATAGACATACAATATAATTTATAACAAAAATTACAAAGTACATTTTAAACTCTGTTACACTTTCCCAATTGAGTACATTTGAGTGAAGGTATGAGCAACTTAACTAGCAGCAAGTAGAGTGTGATAACTACCTGAAGTAAATGTTATCGCACATTGATCACTGTTTTAAACTTGTCATTAATATTTAATCTTCTTTCTGAATTGTAGGTCGTCAGCCGCTGTTTCACCTTAGTTTAATTTTTTTTTACATTTTAATAATTTTAGTACATCTTTGTTAGAGCCCCCAGGTGGCATTTTCCCTTATTGGTTTGCTTTGATTTTAGTTAACCAACTGGTTTATTGTTTGATTTTGTAAAATTGTTATTTTGCTTTCCAGTGGAGCTAGTAGCCAGCTTGTGGTGGAGGCTAGGCACATTAGTGTGGTTCCCTTCACAGATTGTAGTGATAACAGCATGGTGACATGATCTTTAACTCTGTCAACTCAGACCTTGAGTCTAGGGCCATAGTAATGGGAAGGATTCCAGTTCCATGTTTAGTTGATACGGGATCAATGGTATCCACCATTACTGAGAGCTTTTATGTCCAAAACTTCGAGCCCTGGGGTGAAGAGAAGCTTGGATCATGTCATTGGCTACAGCTTGCGGCAGCTAATGGGCTGGACATACCTTATCTTGGCCACCTTGAGCTTGATGTTGAGCTTCAATAATAAGGTAGTTACTAAGAGTGGTGTGTTGGCATTGAAGGACCCCCCTGGTCAGTCTTCTTCTGCCCCCGGTGTAGCAGGCATGAACATTCTTAAAACTTATTATAGGGAGTTATTTGCACAACATGGCCCTTCTCTTTTTGATTTTCCATCTGTCTCGAGGGCCCCAGCCAACTCGAACAAGCCCTGTAACAGTGTCACCAGGCCCAGGCAAATGCACCCCCAAACCGCTCATGTCAAGTAAAAGTTAAGTGTAGGAGGGTTCTCAGAATCCCTGGTGGTACTATGAAGTTTGTGGCGGCGACCTGCACCAAGCAGTACTCAGGTAACCATGCTTTGATTGAACCCCCGAGTACCGGGTTGCCTGCTGGTTTACTGGCGTCGCCAGCTCTGGTTCAAATCACAAGATGTACAGTTTACATCGCTATAGTTAATTTAGAGGTTAATGATGTTGTGCTCTACCCACTCACTGCAATAGGTACCTTGAGTCATGCCCAGATAGTGAGTCTGCCGCAGGGGTCACGGAGGGTAAAGGACTAGTCTCAGTCACAGTTTTTATCAAGACAGTCACCAACTCAGTGCAGAACAAGATCAGTGTCAGTTCAGGTCCTTGCTACAAAAGCAAAGGGATGTGTTTTCAGCTCATGAGGGAGATTTAGGCTGCACCAACCTGATCTCCATTATACACCGCTGCTTGATGAGACACCGGTACAACAGAGGTATAGACGTATTCCCCCTTCAGAGTACGATGCAGTTAAAACCCGCATTAACCAACTTCTAGAAGCGCAGATTATCAGGGAGAACAATGGCCTTTGGCATCACTCATTGTCTTGGTCAAAAAGAAAGATGTCAGCCCTTGGTTGTGTGTGGAATACAGGCTGCTAAACAGCAAGATGCAAAGGGATGCTGATGCTGTATCCAAGTGGCAGCGCTCCACTAAAGTCTCTGAATTGCAGTCATTTCTTGGCTTTGCCAGATGTTACAGGCAATTCATCGATGGCTTCACTAAGCTGGCAGCCCTTCTGCACTGGCTGGTTGCTGAACTAAAGGGCAAAAAGACTCGGAGGCTGTCACAGAAAAACTTGACGGCGGCATGGACGGAGGAGTGCGAGCACAGATTTGAAAGCCTCAAATGCAAGCTTGTGGAAGCACCAGTGCTGGCCTAAGCCAACTTCTCTTTGCTCTTTATTCTTGAAGTGGATGCCAGCCAAGGTGGACTGGGAGCAGTTCTCTCCCAGGACCAAGATGTCAAGATCAGGCCCGTAGCGTATGCAAGCCATGGTCTTAGGCCATTAGAACGCAATATGAATAATTATAGTTCCATGAAGTTGGACTTCCTGAACCTTAAGTGGGCCATGACTGAGAAAGTCAGAGAATACCTGTTGGGGTATTCACCTTGCAACACATGTAAACACCGGGTCTGAAAAGATGACATGTAAACAGGCGACCGCCTTTGCATTTCGGAAAGATTAATTGGAAAGGAGAAAACTGTCTCATGTAAACCCACCTTGTGATGGCTTTCTTAACTCTTCTCTCAAACCATCTATCTCTACAAAATGTGAATGCTGTTGTCCTCTAAAGAGTGTCCCTCGTCCTTGAGAGGCAAGGGAACTGCTGAGTCCTGTCCTGATGAGCTTTTCTCCTGTGCTGGACCATGTTCTGGTTTTGATGAGGTGGCTCTCCTGTGCTGGGCCATGTTCTGGTTCTGATGAGCTGGCTCTCCTGTGCTGGGTCATGCGTCTCTGAATTGGTTGTTTGGTCTCCCCTATATACAGATCTGTGGCTCCTCGCTGCATTGAACTGCATAAACCACATTACTCTATTGGTGTGTGGGTGTCTTGTCTTTGGTGTGAACCAGTTTTTGTCTAAGGGTGTTGCAGGGTTTTAAATGAACTGGGATCTTGTTCTCAGATAAAATCTTTCGTAACTTTTCCGAAATTCTAGCATCACAAGGTATGACAGTGCCATGGTACCTGTCCCTTTCTTCCTCTGTGGAGTTGTTCTTCTGGGGTTTGTTCACAGACTTGATGAAAGCCCATGTGGGAAAGGCCGTAGGTTTTCAGTATCTTCTTGATATGCGTATTCTCCTTCTCTTTTCCCTCTGCCCTTGTGGGTATTTCATCAGCCCCGTGTTGTAAGGTTCTGATAACTCCCAGCTCGTGTTCCAGTGGGTGGTGGGAGTCGAACATCAGATATTGGTCTGTGTGTGTAGGTTTGCGGTAAACTCATTACCTACCCATTCCGGACTGGGCTTTACATGTTGAGAGGGATGGTAGACTCAATGTTAAAGTTTACCGCACATGAACTTGCACCTCTTATCTGCCTTATGCATCAAAATGGGCAGCTATCACTGAATGGTGAAGCATGTTGGCTGTCAGGGGGAAATGGTCTGATTCTCGGAGACGATATTCAATGTTCACAACGAAAAAAACAACTGTGTCATCAAGACTGACACTTAAAGTAAATCTCTTATTTAACTGAATCACAATGTAACAATAATTTATAACTTAACAGGTTCTTCCTCTTCTTTAGGCTGTTCCTTTTCGGTGTCTCCCCAGGGGGTCATTTGCGTCCATCTTGCCCTGTCCTCTGCATCTTCCTCTGTCACACCAACCAACTGCATTTCTTCTCTCACCACATCCAGAAACCTCATCTTTTGTCTTCTCCAATAGCACTTTTAATTTATAACTAGTCACTGACGTGAGTTTTACCACACAAAATACTGAAAAAACACAAAAAGGGGAGCATTCTGTTGGTTGAAGTATTCATTGTCTTTCTCTTTGGCATTTGTCAGTAAGGGTACAATGTTACCTGATAGTCTGTTGTATTGTGTTGTCAACTAATTTTTTAATTATGATGTGTAATGGTTAGAAGTGTCTCTAGGGTTGCTTCATTAAAAAAAGTTAGACTACCTGTGACGTACTGGGTGATTTGTTGCTGTCCCATTGTACCTATGGCCCATTACTCCAAAACCCCAGAAATCAACAAAATTCCCATTGGACCTCGAGCCCATTTGCACATAGCTTGAAATCCCTAAAACAAACACCTATTGGTCTGAATGGCCACTGCTCCAAAATTAGACACTCTGTAGTTAATCAAGGAATTTTTGTCCCTAACCTAAAATTAACAAAATGCTCAAGAGAATGACAGTGTGTATATAAAAAAAAAAATCGGCCTTAACAGCAGTGGGATTTTGTTTTCAGAGTAACAGACTAGAGAAAAAAATAGTAATTGGTGCAAAGGGAAATTTTTAAGATTTTGGGATTTAAGCACAATGGGCCATCCACCAACATGTTTGTTTGCTTGCTAATGCATCTCTGTAACTCATGTACTTTGTACAGTTACAGTGTGCTTGAAATTCCTATTAGACAGGTGGCCTGTGGTGTTGTATACTCTCTGATATAAATGAAACCAGATATTATCAAGACAAAAAAACACTATAAAAACCAACATATTCCAAATGAAATACATAAATAATTATGTATTTTATTTGAAATCTGATATGAATCAAGCATAAATATCATTATAACACAGCTGTTCAATGCCGGCCTGGTTCTTGTTTATTCTGGCCCACCATTTAGACAACGGCGAGAGACGTACAATATGAATGAACACAGGTGAATCTAACATCTGAACAAAAGCAAGATGATTAGGCAGGATTGATGTGGGACATTTTCATAAAGTATTCTTTGTGTTGCTCACAACTGGGTGACTAAAAAAGCAACAAGTAGTGGTAAGCGGCTCACTCGAACGTGGAAATCAACAGAAAACATCTTTGAATTGAAGTGACAGCATGGCGTCAACCAGCATTTAACAGGAGAGGCAACCAATTATTTGTTGCCATGTCCTTCTCATTGCTCAAAAAGTGCTGTTCTATGCATATGTGACATGTCACAATAGACAATGATACTGCTTTATTACACTTCCTGTCTCTCTATTCTCTATTAAATCATGCACCACTCTTATTTTGTTCAGTTTTAGAGAAAGGTCTTTTTTCTGGCACTGTAGTGCAGTGTAGTGGGGTATTATGGTATAACTTACATTTCCTGTATCCTCATTCATTAATTTTGGTGCATTTATTACTTGAAGTTGATACATTTTCAGTGGCATACATTACCTACAGAGAGAAGATGAACAGATGCCGGAAAATTTAAATTTACAATGATAATGTTGGAGATATGATTTTTGGAATATGTGCCACAGTGGCAGTGGAAAGAAAAGGGCTGGTGAGCCTGAATATCTGCAGAGCGATGTATGAAAACAACTGTAGTGCGCTCACACAAGAAATGAGCTGATGGGATGTGCTACAACTAACATTTGAATGCTATTCAATTTGTTCCCACTTCCAATGAATGCTGTGTTGCCAATGTAATTGCAGAAGAGTAGTGGCTTGGACTGTTATTTGGCAGGTTTATATATCAGAATCTTTCTGCTTTCATTTAAACACATGTAATCAGTGATCCACAGTTTGCCCCTCCTCTTCGGCTATAAGCTGAACGTGGCTAATCTTAAGGAAAGTAGCACAATAATATGTAACATGGCTTTAAGCCAATAACTTCCAAACTATAAATTAGCAGGAACTCTGGTCTCATCAAGATCAGACTTTAATCCAAAAGCAATATAATCAGACCGTCTCAAAAATGCTATAAAGCAGCCAATGCGGTAACATTTTTCCACCACAAGTCAAGATATTGTACCTCAGATCCAAAAACAACACTAACACTTTAAAATAAGACAACTCTACGCTTAACACAAGAGGAAACTCAAAGACTTTGTGGATTCCAAAGAAATGCATGCGTTTTTCTCATGACATCTGTTCCGTCTTCTTTGAACAAGTCAAAGGCAAGCCGAATGAGCACAAAAAGGCATATTTTGTGCACCAATGAGGCTTATGCAAAGTAGAATTCAACATGTTCTATATCTTTTTCCTTTCATTTCATTCCCTTTCTTATTAGCAACACAAAGATCCTGGCTTCTACGTTTCATCTTCCCATTAATAGATGCCAGCACTGCTGTATTATGCTAATTCAGAGCAGAGAGCTTTGGATAATCTAAATTGCCCGTTCATTATGCGATTTCTCACATGATAGCACGGGATCTTTTCCCCAAATTGTGAAATAGGGCAGCAAATGTAAAAAGTTTGTGTTCTATTTCCCAACTGTTAATACCCTGCTCATTGGAAATACTGATTTTGTACAACAATTAGTGGCAAATATTCAGAATGACATCAATCAAATCTCACTCCTTTTTATTGAAATCACTGTCATCTACAATCTGCATTAAATGAAGAGTTTGTTTTTGGAAAATTTGAAAAGTTACATTCCTGTCAAAAAATAAAAGGATATTAGGCTTGAGAAAAAGTAATCTTTCTTAGTTTATCTTATTTAAGATTCAAGAATTATTATTATTTTTTGACTTTTCTGAAGATCCAATATAGGATCTATTTTTTGACCATTTTCACATTTTATGCATAAAAATCTTAACAGATTACTGAAACTAGATGGAAGAATGGACAAGTATACCACAGAATGAATAATTATACTTTGGATGATTTTTCCCACTTCCTGGGATACTCCCTCTATTCTATGGGTCAAGATTATAAATTATTATTTTAGTGCTTATAGAAAGTAGGTCATGGTTCTGGGGCACATACTGATTTACATGTGAGCATGTGAAAATGAGCATGTATAATAAGTACAAATAGTAAATATGCACTATCTGCACAGATGCAAGGATCATTTATTATCCTCTCGAGCTCCATCCCACAATTTCTCTATCTTCAACTCCTCCCCACTGAGCCCTCACCATTCTAAGTAATCAGGTCATGAATTTTTCCTTCCTTTCCTCTCGTGCAACAAAACATGATCCTATAATACAGAAGAAGACAACTGAAGGTAAACCAAACCCATCTGGGTCTATGGGGTTTGTCTCTTTTCGCACCATGCTTGCATCAGGAGACACATTGTAATCCACCGTAGGATTACGTCAGCAAACCGAATTTGATTTGTATGCTCTGTTTTATTTTCAAGGAGGCTATTTTCCAACCCATATCAGCAGGGAAATAGAGGAGAAGCAGCAGAAGAAAGGAGTTGGTGGGAGGCTTGGGATCTGATAAAAAGCATGCTGTTTTTTTTAATCCAGCACATGAAGCCGTTTCATCATCTCTTGTTCCTCATCTGACACCTCATATGATGGAGTGCTGAATCTTGTGACTGTATGTTTGTGTGTGTGTGCATGTGTTTGTTTGTGTGTACGTGATGGTGAAATGTTGTAATGATAATGCTGAGCCCATAAAACTTCCCATGAGGATCTTCAATATGTCATTGGAGGCATTTTAGTCTCATCGTGATGATGTTTTTGCATCTATCACATGCTTTCCACCGGATTTCAATCAGAAGAAAAGAAGAAGAAATCCTTTATTTATCACATATAGCCATACACAGTAGTGAAACAATTTCTCTGCATTTGACCCATCCCTGAGGGAGCAGTGGTCAGCCCCTTTGAAGGGCCCGGGGTGCTGGGGTTTCAGGGTCCTGCTCAAGGACCCTACGATAAGTACTCCCTGGTGGGACTCGAACCGGATATCTTCCAATATTCCAATTGGAAGATGGCCGCTCTACCCACTGGTCTAAAGCCGCCCGGGAACACCAGGTTCCAATACAATTTATTTTATTTTCTGTTATAAATTAAGTCAAGTTAAGTCAAATTGTCATAAAACCAAAACCCGTTCAATTTATTAGAAGTGTTATGGACTATATAAGGTGGAATCGTTTTTATGCTATGAAATAGCTAAAAACGCTATACACGTAAAGATGCTTTATGCTATCTTTACATGCATAGCAATTCCCTGTGAAAGCACAATATGCACTACTCAAAAAAAATAAAGGGAACACATAATAATCAAAGTGTAAATCCAAGTCAGTCATACCTCAAGGTGTGTCGGTATTGCGTCTGTTTTCTGACTTGATGAAAATAACGAACTCTGAGTCCTCCTCGCAGTGTGTTTCTTAAACCAATTGTATGATATTTCAAAGTCTGCATCCAACACATCCTGTGGTAAGCATACGTCATTTCACGTTGACTGCACTCGATAAGCTGTTGCAAACTCTAATGCTTCGATAGATAGCCTCTAATTTGTGACAAATATAACTTATTAAAAAGTTCCCTTTTATTGAGAGTAATTTAACTGAAGCACTCATCTACCCACTCATATTCAGACATTTTCACTAAATCTGCGCTTTGTTTTTGAAACACCTAGCCGTTAGCTGCTAAATCTAGAAGTTAGCTATGGCTTCCCTCTCTCCTCCTCCTCCTCTCTCTCGCTCTGTGTGTCATATGTTTAGCTACTCCTCTGTCTCTTTTAACGCTAATGATAAGTGTAATAAACATAATCTATTTGAAAATAGCCACTTCATGAGTTACTTGAGGACATTTACAAAAGTTGGATCAGCCTGGGATCATATTTTTCACATTTGATTTTGAGTATGATTCTAAATCCAGTCCTCAATGGGTTCATGTTTTCCATTTTTCGTTCTTACGTTATTTTGTTCTCAACAACTTACACTACGTAATCAATGAAGATTACCAACTGGAATATTTCATTCATCAAGATCTGGGATGTGTGATTTAAGTGTTCCCTTTATGTTTTTGAGTCGTTGTATATACATCTAAGTAATCCACATTGTAATTAATATCAGCCTCACTGTTTGGTTCTTGTCCTAATAATAATACAGATTGAGAGAATTCACTAATTATGTAGTTTCTATCAGGAAAGACACAGAATGAAGAATAATGTTTATTACAACAGGTGATATTAGAAAGTCTATTATAAAGTCTTTGGCGTTCAGACTCCTTGAGAATATTCTGATTCAATGGTTTCTGCCCTGAGCATCAGCAAGGTATCTGAGAGTCTGGATACTGTTGGTGACGGCTGATAACTCTGCTGAGACTAATGAATGAGGCAGCTGGTGGATCTGCAAGGAAAGGGTGGTGACGGAGAGGTAGCGAACACATCTTCAACAATCATGAAAGAACTATATATTTAGAATGACAGCAGCCGATCATGTAAGGAGGAGAAGATGTGTCACTTTGAATGGAAAGATGTTGCAGGCGGAATGTGCACAGCTGATATCACCGATGCCACAGTCTTTGAGGCAGACGATTGAGACTGAGTTCGTGAAAAATGAGAAAGATAAGTGGTATGTGGACCAACTTTTGCTAAATCTTAAGTACAACAAATGCAATGTGGTTGTTTGCAAGAGGAGTATTGATTGCTAATGTTAATCAAAAATTCATCTAAAAATATATATTTTTTGACATTTTCTTATCAGTTTGAAATATTACAGGTTACGATGGATCAAGAAGCAGCAGCAAAAGTGAGCTGCTGAGCCAAGAGCTTCAGGCAGCAGTCTACAAATCATCAGTTAGGCATCAGACTCCTTTCACCGTGTCCTGCTATTCTCTTACTGCTTACAACTTAAATCTGACTGGTTTGCACACAGATTGAAGGAGAATGACAATTATGACCATAAAAACAACAATAATTAGATTGGCTCATTAGCAGACCGTTAGGGCTAGCAAAGCCTTCTCTGCTATCCGAGACATTGTCAGAAAATTTAAATAAAATTGTAATTCAATAAAAAGTTTAATTGAGACTACATATATCGTTTGTTCCCATCCATTCTTTTAATTCAATTGCTTCTCTCCGTGGCTGCTTCCAGTAAGCTCATATAAGTGAGCTTTGTTTTATCCAATCAGATTTCTCCACTGCTGTCTTTGGGTGAAACGTTTGCGTGGGGCAATCAACTTCCACGTGTGAAGGCCTCTTCAATTAAAATAAATGGGATGATTTTGTTGATTGTCATATTTATTAACCAATCAGATTTCAAAGTTGCCATGTAAGGCATGTTCTTTCACAAGTCAGTGGTAGCTAGCTACCCAACCAGCCAGCTGACTCGTTTCTTAAGGCAGCCGCGTCCTGTGTCTGTATTACGTGTATGGAAGGCACTAAATCTCATCTCCGTTTCCGGCTCCTGCTGAGCTTTAATTTTCAATAAATTAAATCTAAAATTAGGATAAATTGAAATTTATTGACAGTTTGTCAACACTGGCCTCCATGCAATATGACAAATTAATTTATAATGGAACTGATATGCACCTCTGTCCACTACAACCATGTTATTGGACTATTTCTTTTAAAGAAGGGGAGGATTACAGACTCTATAACTTCAGATGAGAAACATATTTGGTGAGCCTTATCTTATCGTATCTTAAATAGCTGTTGATTATTGCCTGCTGAAGATGTTTGCCGGTGTTGTTGTCTGAATGAGGTTCAGATTCAGTCGACGCCTGATGACATCTATATTATGCCTGTGGAAACGCTGATTAATCCTTCTTACATGTATAGCTTTTTTGTTTTCTTGTGGGTCATATGATGATGTTGAACCACGTTTTTAACCACTTTATTATACTCGATTACTGTCAATTACTGTTAATGTCTCTTTGAATATGGGCAGGTTTCTTGTCTGACAGCAGCCTGTATCTTCAGTGTGTGATGGTATTTGAGGGCAGTGACAGAAAGGATTCAATGGAAGCCAACTGAAATATTGGATAAAAACTAAAAATAGCAAGATAAATAATTTTCTACCTATCAAAAAAGAGAAAACCTTTCAGATCTGACTTTACAGTGTGTTTCAATGTAGAGATTAACCAAATACTGTGAAATTAATAATTCAATTTAATAAACATCAAATTGAATAGAAAAAATAAAAGATGATAGGATTTCAGGTTTCCAATAGTTTTAAGGAGTACATATAGATAGTTAAAGACTCGGGCCTACAGTTAGTCTACAGGTTGAATCCCAATTAGACAAATAGGACAGTCAGAGACGAGGTCTGGATGTTGGAACTTATTGTCAAAGTGAGACAGGACGCCTCCAAAGAGTCCAATTATCCCTATCCAGATTGCAAGTTCTTATGCATGAAGGCATTGACTGTTGTGTTAGTGCTGCATATTAGAAGCCTCAATATTCACCTCTAATAATTTTGCAGGACAGAAGCTACTGTGTGTTTTACATGAAAGAGTTATTCACTCTTTTGATAAAGTTAATTTTAATTTTACCAGAAATTGCAAATTTTTAAAAGATTTAACCAAAGAGTCAAGGTCAGTGACAAGAGTCCCGGACCAGCACAGGTCTGCCAAAGACAATTTATGCAAAGAATAGCACAACACAGCATATTCTATAGCCAAACGTCTTAAAATGTTCACCTTTTTTCGATATAAATGTTTTGTTTTGACTTGTTTTAACTGATTATCTGAATGGCATTTCTAATGGGGTCAATGCCCCATCCTCTGACAGCCCCCTGAACTTTGTGAGGTTGACATGCTGAAGAAGTCTGGGGAGCCTCCAGCACCACTGTGAGGAACCTGGGAGTTATCTTTGATCAGGATATGTCCTTTGACTCCCACATAAAACAGATTTCTAGGACGGCTTTTTCTCATCTGCGTAATATTTCTAAAATAAGACACATTCTGTTGCAGAAAGAAGCAGAAAAATTAGTTCATGCATTTATTACTTCCAGGCTGGATCACTGCAAAGCACTACTAGCAGGCGGTCCCATTAAGTGTCTGAAAAATGTCCAGCTAATCAAAAACGCTGCTGCACGTGTGCTGACCAGAACCAGGTTAAGAAACATATTTCTCCTATATAAGCTCCCCTGTATTGGCTCCCAGTAAAATCCAGAATCAAATTCAAAATCTTTCTGCTCATGTACAAAGCCCTTAACAGTCAGAACCAACGCATCTGAAAGAGCTCATAGTTCCATATTGTCCAACCAGAACTCTGTGCTCCTAGCATGCAGGATTACTTGTAGTCCCTAATGTCTATTGCATCTGCTGCTGTGGACCTGCTCGATGTCCACTGATTACAAGATGATCATGATGATGATTACAATTATTATTAATATAGTATAGTATTTTCCCATAAGCTATTGCTAAATGTTATATTACTATTATTGATATCATCAACCAGGGATCCCTGCTGCCGCCACGGCCTCACTCTGGAAAAGCGGAAGAAAAAAAACATTACCATAGCTGACATACTTGCTGCTTTTCCCCCATCTGTCGGTCTCTACCTCCCTCTTTCTCTCTCTCGGTTTCTCTCTCTCTCTTTTCAAACCCAACCGGTTATGGCAGTAGGCCTTCCACCCTCAGTCTTGGATCTGCTCGAGGTTTCTGCTTGTTAAAAGACATTTTTTTCTCGCCACTGTCATCAAGTGCTTGCTCACGGAGGAATTTGTTCGTTCTCTGTAAGATAATTAGATAAAGAGTTTGATCTAGACCTACCTTTTCTGGAAAGCACCTCGAGACAACAGTTGTTAAAGATTGATTGATTGATTGATTATCCAAGTCATTGGGTTTCTTCCACTAGACTGAGGCAATTCAATTAAAATATAAACCTCCAGTGGCATTTCAGAAAGTCGTCCCATTACTGAAGGTAACGGGATTCAAACTCTGAGGACCATAAATGTCTGTGAAATTTGTTAATGAAATCCATCCAATAATTGTTTGCTGTGTCGTGGTTTTTGAAGTCCTCCTCCTTTATTTTGAACGTATATTGCCTCATGTCTGTTATGTTTTTGTATTTAATCTTTTTCCCGTTTGTCTCTGGTTTGTTCCACCTTTGTATTTACATTTACAGTTATTGTAAATGTGTCCTTGTCTGACACCCTAGTCTCTTGTTCTATGCTTTCACACACTGGTCCTCAATTTTAAGGCTTCCCATGCATTTTGCCTCCAAACTGATGTCCTATCCTGACTGAATTCACCTGTGTCTCATTATCTGCTACTTTTAGTGGTTGTTTATGTCATATGTTCCATCCATTCTCTCAGTGTTTACTTCTCATGAAGTCTACCCTATTTGGAATTAACTTGTATGTTCCCTGATTTAGCCCATGCTTTTTTATTTTGACTTGTTGCTTGAATAGTGGATTATCTAAGTACCAAAACTTTTTTCAGGTCTGCGTTTTGACTCTGCGTTTGGATTTTGGATTTGTCGCTGTGGAAAGTTTGGATTTCTTGTCAAACGGATTTCTAATTCCAGACTTATCGAGCACCGATTTTGCCTTGAGTTGCCCGTTTCATCATGCCACCCCCTGCTGACCAAGGAACAGGTGTAGATCCACCCATAGGAAGGTTGGAGGTTTTAACACAGGTTTTTAGAGTCCCCATATCATTGCTGGTTCCAGTTATGGGAGTATTTGGGGCTGGGACCTCCAAACTGGAAGAATGGTTCCAGTAGATTTGAGGTGCAAAACAAGAGGTCTCTGTCCAGAAGAGTGCAATCCAAGAAACAGCTAAGAAACTGCACAGAACCCTCTCAGACCTCTGTTAAAAGATCTGAGTTGAGGCATATACATACAACTCACAAATTGGGTTGAGGTGGAGCCATTACTGCACCTTTACTGTCACAGTCTCTTATTTAGAAGAGACTTGTGGTCTTCATATGGAAATGTTGTTGGTTTGATACTACGCCCTTGCAGTCTACATGTCTAAGTGCCCTTGATACTGACCTTAATTTCCTCCCTGGGTGCCTATATGGCTGTCCACTACTGCTTAAGAAACAGAAGATATCAGTTGTAACAGATTCCGGTCTTCCATGACAAGATTGAGAAGTGCCAGGAAAAGTTTGAGCAATGAGGTAGTAAAATTCCTAATGGCCCAGGTTAGGGTAACTGTCACAGTCTCCGTCATCTGCTCTTGAACCCTCAACCCTGAACTTCCGTAAACTCACAACCGACGGACTGCATGAATGACAATCCCGGAAGCTACAGTTATCAAAACTAATGCAGCAGAAGATAAGAATATAATCAAAGAAGTTAGAGTGGAGGTTACTTTTTTCTTTAATATCAACCGCTTATCCTGTTCAGGGTTCCGGGGGGCTTGGATCCTATTCCAGCGGACATCGAGGACGAGTCACCAGTTTATCACAGGGCCTATACATAGAGACATACAACCACCCACACTCCCTCCCTCCTACGGGCAATTTATTGTCACCAATTCACCTATATTGCATGTTTTTGGACTGTGGGAGCAATCCGGAGTTCCCAGAGAGAACCCAAGCAGACGCAGACGCAGGAAAACTAGCAAACTCTGCACAGAAAGACCGGAAGAGGTGGATTCTTACCCGGTACTTTCTTGCTGTGAGGCAGCATCGCTAACCACTGCACCACTGCATAGAAGCGGGCAGCAGACACCGCTGTGAGATGAGGAGGCAAACGTAAAGAGGATGCAGGATGTTCTGAGGTCTTTGGAGAAGCTGTGCCGACTAAGGAAACAAGCAGCATCGAGAACCCCCCGCTGAACCCTCAGTGGAGGTTCCAATTTTAGAGTATGATGAACTAATCATTTATTTTCACAGACATTAAAACAAATCTGATGTTTTTCACTGTCTCTATCCCTCTCTTTCTTCTTATTCCCAGGTTGTCCAATATTGAGTTTTGTGTTGCCTCTTAACACATAGCACACCTGGCTTTCAACTAACTCCAATTAAACACATCCAAAGGCAATTTTAGAAGCGTAGAAAACTCAGGTGACAGAGATCAAAGGGTTGATAAAGTCATAGGGAGAGGTCAGAGTAGATGGATGTGTTAAAGATAGGACTGGCAACCAGGAGACAACTGTGCGGTTGAAACAAATAAGTGACGTAATGTTCTAACTTGGTGGCGTGGTGGCCCAGTGGTTAGCGCTGCTGCCTCACAGCAAGAAGGTACCGGGTTTAAATACATGTCTGCCGGCCTTTCTGTGTGGAGTTTGCAGGTTCTCCCGGTGTCTGCATGGGTTCTCTCCGGGCACTCCGGCTTCCTCCCACAGTCCAAAAACATGTGATACAGGTGTATTGGTGACACTAAAATTGCCCATTGTTGTGTGTGTGTGGTTGTATGTTTCTATGTGTCGGCCCTGCGATGAACTGGCGACTTGTCCAGGGTGTACCCCGCCTCTCGCCCGATGTTAGCTGGGATAAGCTCCAGCCCCCACGTGACCCTGAACAGGATAAGCGGTAGTTAATGAATGAATGTTCTAACTTTGACTCAAACTAAGATAATTTCTACCCCCAACCAAGTGTTTTTTCCAGCCTAAAAATAACCATATTGCCAGTTTCCAAACATTAAACTTCTTCTAGGAGAGGGGTAGCCTTGTACAGATAATAAAGGGTTCTTTGTGTAACTGGGACTCAAAAAAGCAAAACAAAATGAGGTTTATATTTGATGAGATCGAGCTAATGATATTGTTTTCCCTGGCTGAGTGGTGCCCTGAGTGGTATATAAAGTAATCTTCCACTGGAAGGCAATTTTAATTTTGTCGTAAAAGTATCTCCTGTGTCAATATTGTGTCAACAATAATAATAACATTATTATAAGCCTTACTCTTTATATCATTGCACACGCGATTCATTTTTCAGTGATTGGAAACACTTGGGGAGATGTAATCTTTGCCTCCGATGTACCATTATACTATAAAATGAAGTATTATGCCATACCCCATTTTCATATTGCACAGCAATGTCAACAAAAACAAAGTAATAGGATTTTAATTGTCCATATATTTTATAACATGGTGTCAAATCTGCGCTCAGCCCCGCATAAAGACGAAAAAACGGGCATCCGAATTCCAAATGATCTACTACCAACACAAGAAAGGCTATTTTAGGAATAACAAAGGGGGAGAGGGGAAAGAATCAGAAATATTTTGGTGAATAATTTACAGACGGTGCCAGTGTACTCATTAAGGCTCTACAGTAGGCAGTCAACGGGGGCTGGGGGAGGAAGAGTGCTGTCAAATGGAGAAGGAGAGAAGAAAAACGATTGGCTATTTTGTAAGACTAGCGTGAGGAGAGGGGTAGATGGGAGAAAAAGGAAAGCACATGTTAAATACATGAGGGGAAAGAGAATCAGAACAGAAAATATTGGCATATCAAGGGAGACAAGGAAGGAAAGGACAAAAACAGTTTCTGTCAGTGTGATGTTGAAAAAGATTTATGGGGGTTGAGGGAAAGTGAAGCTGAGTGTTCCCACAGACAATCTTCTTTTTGTCTTCCTTGAACTTGGGATGTTTCGACAGGGTTGGAGAGTTTAGCTTAACCCGACTGATTGCAGATGTGAGGGACTGCCCGGTCTTTGAATTAGTGGGTCCCGGAATGCACGCCGACGGACACGGATAAGAGGAGACGGAGAAAGACAGGACAGGACGTGGGGGTTGGGGGTCCTGTGTCATTGGAAATTTCCCATTATTTACAAAACTATTTGAACAATAATATCAGGGTGCCCTGGTTTTTTGTTGAGTCCACATAATGGTGTAGATGAAATCCGTACACATTCACTGTATCTCATCTTCTGTGCCCCCTCTCCCGTTCATCTTCTTCAGCAGTTGCAGCAGTGTGTTCATATTCCACAGCCCAGCATGTGCACTGTAAATATCGATCCCACTGATCATGATAAACCTTCATGAATCTCTCTTTTTCTGCATCATCCCTTAATATTTCATAAATTGCACATAGCAGCTGTTGTTGTAAAGCACATCAATTATGAACTCTCTGTCTCTTTCTCTGTTGTTCTGTATTCTGGTGACATTGGTGAGGGCGTTCAGTTGGCCAGCCTCTGCGGTTTTGTCTGTTATGAAGCATCACATTAGAACTGCGTTTTTCTTGCTGGATAATGGAGAGAACAAGACACAGCATTGTGCAAAAGCAAGCGGTATGATCAGTGAGACAGTTTGCAGGCGGCTAATTAGCGAGGCATGCTCTATTTTTCCCCTGACCCACTTTGCAGCTTGACATATAGAGACATACTGTTAATTAATTTCAATAGGAATTATAGTAGAGTTTTTAAGAATAGCATTTGCATAATATGCTATTTCTACATCACTTTCCGAGCAAATGGATTCAACTTTTTTAGCGCCATGACTGGACATCAGGTTTGTTTTAAATTTGAACATGTCAAGCTATTAAGATAGTTTATCTAAACATCATGCATACAATATATCTGTCAACACTATCACATATGCCCTGGCATGTCCGTGTGCCTCACATTGGTTATTTTGGATTAATACAGATTAGGAAAGGGGGGGAAATCCCAATATAATCTGGATTACCATCGGAATCATCCCTTCTGGTCTTCGCAATTCCCTGGAGAGTCCAAAGCCTGTGTGCAATGGCATTTCCTTTGACCCATTTGCAGTAGTGGTGGTATTGCAGGTTGAAACATGGAATATGAATGACTGCCTACTCCCATAAGAGCATCCATTAGTGATCACTTAAGGGGCTCTGGTCCATCAGAGGTTGCAGCGGATATGAGGTTGCTCTCTCTGAAGTCAGGAGTGGTGGTGAAGTATAGTAGCGTTAGCTAGAGCACCTTTGGGTTGTAATGATCAATTGGTATTTAAAAATAGGAATACCTTTTCGATGGGAAAAGATTTTAATATAATCAATTATATGCTCATTATACTTTTTTGCACTAAATGGAGTATTATGAGTTAAGTGCAAAGATAGGTAGGTCTATACATAAATAGATGCATAGATACATACAGTAGTTGCCGACTATGCTCTTCCAGGGGACTGCTATTAAACATTGACTGTAATTCCACTGATCCTGGAAAATTCTGCATTTTCCTACAATACATTACAAAAGGACCTAAAATTATATTTATCCATAACAATGGACATTCTTGAGGGACATGAAAGAATGTGGTGATGGAGACATTTTCTTACTTTTCTTGATAGATGTGTATGAAAAGCCCTTGTTGTTTTATTGTGGATTTTTTTGTATAACATGTTGTTTTTGGCACATTTTAAGGTTTGATTGTCTCCAACCTTGGCAAAGTCTGTCTCGCAAATGAGAATGATTTTTAATCTCAACAGGACTTCCTGAGTGAATAAGGGTCAAATAGATACAACCAGGTAGACCCACCCTCCTTTTAATTGATAACAGCCTGGTAAGTCCAACCCCCTCAGCCTTTGCTCAAGCAAAATTATCAGTCAGTCAGTCAGTCAGTCAGTCAGATAGATAGATAGATAGATAGATAGATAGATAGATAGATAGATAGATAGATAGATAGATATACAAAGATAAATAGATAGAAACATACACAGAGCAATATATTCATAGAAACCAACAGGGTCCAAAGAACTAATTGCAATATTCCCTGTGAAAAGCACTGCATCTCTTACATCTGCATCTTTGTTCACGATATATATGGCTTGAACTGGCAGTCATTACTCATGGGAGCAGCTCCAGACCATCAAAGAGGTTCTTTATACTACTGGGTCTGGGGGAGAGTGAGCAAAAAACTGCAGAGACAATCACAATGTACCAGCAAAATGGCCCCTTTTGACACTGCCTTGCTCCTTTTATGGCGAGGAAAAATCCACCCTCAGACTTTCTGGACCATAATATTTGGAACTTAGGAACCACTAGTTTATGGTGTGTGGATATGTGTATATGTATGTGTGTGTGAGGTGTTGGTGTGTGTATGACTCGCCTGTGGGAGAGAATGCCTGTGATCATTACGTTGACTTGTTGGTGGGGAACAGCTTAATCCCCCCGGTGTGCTTTTCACTCCGCCACAGTTAATCAAATACATCCATTTTCTCTGACAAAAGACTGAGCAAACTATGGTTTAAACCACATTAGTTAAGTTTATAGAGTACGTTGAGGTTGTGTGTGTGGACGCCCTGAAATAAATGCCAAATAATGACATAAAAATGTATGAGCAAAAAATGGGAAGCAAATGCCTTTTTGTCTAATATGGGCATGGCTTCTGTTGCATTAACACTAAAAGAGGGAAATTACTTTTCATACAAACACCACTCATTAAATCCTCCAGTTTAATACATTCTAAAGTTAATATGTTTTTATTCTAATCCAAACAATGAACATTAACTATAAGCATTTGCTTCATTCTGCTGGGGAGACTATGTGAAGCTCAACCCTGACTGCCATCTCGATCCTTGTTTCATCATACCCCATTTCAGCTGGAGATCCTTCATGTATAGCATAGTTCAACCCAGCCTGAGAATGTTACCCCTTGCAATCATAGCCGTGAGCAAACCCCCTCAAAGACACTGTGAACTACTTGTGATATGCTGGTTTATACGTCTCGAGTGCTGGTGTGCCTGCACATTGCTAATAAGACTACACTTTAAAGTTCTGTTTTTCTTCTCTCTTTTTTACATCACCTCAGACTTTGAAAACCCGAATATGTTTTCCGCTTGAGAGTTATGTAAAAAAATGAGACCAATATTTGCTATATAACGAGCTATCGTTATTAATGAATGAAGAATTTACTAATTAGCTTGGAACCTCAGTGTGAGAAGTGTTGTATTGACGTTTTCGTCTTCCCATAGAAAACATGTTCATTGGTGAGTTTTATGCTTGGGTCAGACAGGGGGTCTGAAACCAAACACATACACAGTCTGCAACTGCGGTGTTTCAAGATTCACCCTGTGGGATCATGCGATCATGATGCCAAAAATTTGTGCCATGTTTTGGTCGGGCCACTGGAAACACTACAAGCTTGGTGCTGTCCATTCATTCATGACAGGTAATGGGAAATCAATGCATAGGACTCTCGCCAGCAACACTCTTTTATAACTCTGTCATGGTATTCCCTAAATGACACATTGAATGGGCAGGAGTATTGTGGAGGATGCTTGTCATCATGTTTGTTTTCACTCGGTCATCTTATTGGTCAACCCCGTTAGGTTGGGAGCGATTTGACTGACTGGTGTTGAGGGGTGTTCCATATGACACATCACTGTTCTTTGTTTATATCATACTGCCACGCTGTTAGAGTATAATATGACATGATGATATGTCCGTGGTTAGGCCAACAGGGGGAAATTTGTCCGCAATTCGTCCAGAACGTTTTGAAATTGGTCTACAATCGTGTAGTCTGAACCAGGCATTAGAACTTGCATTGCTCAGGATCAGTATGCTAAAAAGAGAACAAATAAATGGCTTGCCGAGGGAGCACATTATTCAAAACCAATCAAAGACATTAAAGACCTAAAAGCAGAAGCTAAAATACATGTTTTAGAGTGTTGTTTCATATGTTTTATAAAGTATTGAAATACTGTCAGTATTTCTCAGTAAAAGCCTAACCAGGGACAAGGACTACAAATTAGCTCCAGCTAGATGTCCTATATATAATGCATCTATTTCATTTCATTCAATGTGACCATGCATACTTTTATCGTCCCTGTCAAATAATCTAAGAAAATGAAACAAAGAAGAGACATTAAAACATTTAAGAAATTATTTAAAAAGTAGCAAACTGTTTAGCTGTTAACAGTATTATGGCCCAGCAGAAAGAAACTGTTGCACATTCTGGCTGTCTAAGTTTTAAATAGAGCTATAAAATCCCACCAGACAGCTGGAGATCAAACAGGCCATTAGCAGGTTAAAAAGAGTCCCTCAAAATTGCAGAGGG
This sequence comes from Lophius piscatorius, assembly GCA_009660295.1. Classification (NCBI taxonomy): domain Eukaryota; kingdom Metazoa; phylum Chordata; class Actinopteri; order Lophiiformes; family Lophiidae; genus Lophius; species Lophius piscatorius. Next base: position 129,171 of record VRLP01001246.1, read on the forward strand.
CTCTTCTCCTGCATCTGTCCTCATAAAGGTCCTGGATGGAAGGGATAGGGACCTGGACAAACTCAGCACACACTGCAAGGTCTTCATGTTGGAGGCACTGCAGCTTCCGTACCAGGAGGTGGTGCAACTCATTAGGACGCTATTGACAGTGCCCCGATAGAAGGTGAGGATGGTGAAGGGGACCCTGACCCTCTTCAGTCTCCTGAGGAAATGAATCTTCTGCTGTGCTTTCCTGAACAGTTGGGTTGTGTTCCAAGACCTGGAAAGACCCCAATGCAATGTGGACTACAAAGGCTTTTTGTGCTGCTGACCCCCTCCACAGCAGAGCCGCCGATACAGTGTTGGGTGGTCAGCCTTAGATCTGAAATCCACATTTCTCTCTTTTCAACATTGACAGATGCGTTGTTGTACATACACCACCTCACCAGCTGCTCTACCTCCACTCTGTAAGCTGTCTCATCATTGTTGGTGATGAGTCCCAACACAGTTGTATCGTGTATTATGAACTTGATGATCTGGTTTGAGCTGGATTTCGCCATATAGTCGTGTGAGAGCAGAGTAAAGAGCAGCAGACTGAGCACACAACCCTGAGGGATGTCTGTGCTTAGTATGTGAGGTCTTGGCGCCGATATGGACTGCCTGTGAACTTGCTGACAAAAAAAATACTAAATCGAATTGTGGGTGTTCTGGCAAGTAGAAAGCTTCTCAATCAGCCGCTGGGGTTTGATGATATTAAGGGCTGAGCTGAAATTTTCCTCATCAAGAATCTAACTGTATGCTTCACATACGTTGAAGTTATATATAACATACATTGAAAGGGCAGCAATTTCGACCAGAACGTAATTGCCACCCAAAAAAAGGGCCACCAAAGACCCTCAGTCATCTGCAAGTTCAAAAGACTGTATATTTCCATCCATCTGTACCTACTGTTGTACCAGAGCATCATTAAGCCCCTCCTTCACAACTCTTTCCAACCTGCTTTTTTAACATGTTATCTCTTACCAACCGGGTCAAACTCACATGCATAACCATAAGATAATTGGTCTCCTCACAGAACTAAACAATAAATCCACAGCACACATTGTGACCTCAAAAGTTCAGGACCTCACACACTTCACCCTTTTGACTTCTGGATACCGATATAAAGCCCTGAGGTGCAGAGGGACTCACTTTTAAAGTCTTAATTCTTACCTCCGGACAGAGCTACCTAATGGTTCCCATTTTCATCAAATCTTTATACTAAACTAACCATAGACTGGCCTTAGATTCACATTTAGCACATAGAAATTTGAATGGTGTCTATCTGCTCACCAAGCTCTCTCCAGAATGTAATTTACCCATCATTATACTATACTCTGTAATTTGGTTGACTTTCCACACTCAGTAGGACACTCATTCTTTAGTTGAGGTAATTTAGCCACCAAGGTAGGTGCTCCGGGTGGAATTAAACAAAAAGGGAATATTATACGACATTTTAACTCAAATAAAATCAAAAAGATATGATTAGTCCATCCTCTAAATCAATAAGGTGCTCTTGATTTTTTTTTTTATGTTTTGGCAATTGAGTTAAATTAATGGCTATCACTGATTAACATATAATAATCTATAAATCTGGGTCAGTACTCAGGATTTATCAGTCAAAGTAAATTCATGCATGGTGTCTTTGATATTATCTTTTCTTAATTCCAAACCATTGTTGCCAGTTTTCCTTCTCTCCTTCTTAGATGACGGCGGGGGCATCCAGTGGTGACAGATCCTGTGTACTGATCTCTAAATTACAAAAACAGACCCCTGAGGTCACTTAATGATGGCTGAATGAAGGATGTGGTTAACATCCAAGTTATGTTTAAGCCCTTGTAATTTTCAAATGTGTAGATAATGAATAAGGCCTTTGAAACAGGGAACATTCTTTTTTTTAAAAGTCATCTTTAACAGCCTGGAGATAACTACTTTCATTAATATTTATGGTAATGAACTTCTATATAAGTCATTGTGATTTAGTTTTTTAATTCCAGGCCTGGGCTTACATGAAGTAATTGCTTTACTACATGAGTAAAAAAAACAACATTTATTGACAATAGCCAGATAAAGAAATGTTTTATTCATTCATAGTTGTTCCACCTCTATGTGTTTGGTTTCCACCAGATGTAGCAGGGGAGCCCTGCAAAATCGCTGTCCACAGCGGTTTAAACAAGTGGATGAATCTGCTAAAGCAGTCAAGTTTGGATGGCAATGTAGTCAAGTCAGTCCAGCAGCAACACCTGCAAAGGGCCACGGGCTGCCATTGTTTTTATTGGTTTTGCACTAGGGTAGAAAATTCTAAAAAAAAGATCCAATTATAGGCAAACTGTCCAAAACATAAATTCACATTTGACCATAATTTACAACTTCTTTGACCACCAGCTGTTCACTCTGGAACCGCTGTTCCTGTTCATCAGACATGTATGCAGAGTGAAAAAAGTGTTAAGTGACATCAATGTCTTTATGGTCATTCACATTTATAGACATTGTCCAGTATGAGCGGTTACAGGAAATGAACGAATGTCCAGAACAAGACTCTCTTCCTATCTCCATCTAGAGATGTGATGAACCTGAGGTTAATTATGCAAATAGTTAGACTACTAACCTGCAGGTGAAGCTCTGCATTTCTGTCAACCTCTCTCTCTCGCACAAAATTATTTATCGTTCTGGCCCGCGCGCTCTCTCTGCCTCTTTCTATCGAAGCAGACGAGTGGCTCGTAGTATTGGACGCGCGCGCTGACTCTCTGCCTCCCTCGCTGTCTCTCTCTCTCGGATCAGACTTGTGGCTCGCAGAAATGGATGCGCGTGCCCTTTCTCTGCCTCTCTCATGCGCTCTCTTTCTCGCATGGCGAGGAAGAGTGGCTCGTAGTACTGCATGCTCGCTTTGAGCTCCAAGGTTGAATTAGTGGGAACCACTGGTTGGTGACGTATTTACTGGTGCAATATATTTAGGAGCTATTTGAGTCATTATCTAAAAATGATTTTGCGATCGACTGATAAACACTCCAGTATACCAGTAGATCGTTATCGACCGGTTGGTCACCTCTGCTTTAGACACTGACCTTTATTGAAGTGAGATAGTACAAGGATCCCGGATGTTTTCTTTGGGTTTTTTCTGACTCTGAGCCATTGCAATACTTTTGGAGGAGCTTTTGGCAGTTCAGCCACATCTAGGGAGGTTATCTTTTATTCCAACTCTAGTTATAATGTGCCTCACTCTGGAGTCTTAGAAATGGATTTTGAACACCCCCAGTCTCTTTTGGAATTCCTTTTGATTATGGTATAACATGCTATTGGTTTGACCTGCGAGGCAACTTCCTGCGTCAAAAAAAGGTCTATTGACGTGATGATGTGACTGAACAGGGCTGGTAGTAATCAGGTCAGGGTGGGTCCAGTCCAACTGCAACCAGTTATTAATGCAGTGTGGTTATTTTTTGGATTTAGCGCCAAAGGGCAGAAATACTTATTCAGGCTTATCGTGTTAAATACTCTGTTCTACATATGACATGATCATTCTTAGGTCATTCTTTTTTTTCAGTTTGCTGTTGTATAACAGTGTGTCAAGATATGACAGAGTTTTGAATGGGACGCGCACATAAATAATATAAAACTAGAGGGAGGTTGATACTTTCTCCTAACTTTAAATAATTAGAAAATCCATCTTCAGATATATGCCCAGTATTTATGTATAACACTGATATGCTATAACAATAACACACAGTACAACATGTACTATTGACCATAGGTCTCCACATTTATTTATATTTGAAATCAATATACAGTATGCCAACATGCTTCAGTTTTCATAGTGACAAGGTTGCTTCCATACAGGAATTACATGAATTGTGTGAGATATTTTTGCTCAGTGAATACTCTTGAAAAGAACCAAACAAATGTTTTATGGTGAAACTGTTACCGGCTCTAAATCCTTTTTAATGGTTTTGGTTGATGATTGAGTAAATATAATGGGCCTGATTCACCAGCCATTCTTACGAAGAAATGTCTTTTTGAACTCCACCAATGTCAGGATTTGTTCTTAGGTAAGAACAGAATCTATGAACAACCTTACAAACATTTGAGCAATGCCATATTAGTGAAAAATAATCAGTTATTGGGTTTTCATCAAATTTTACAGATGTGTAATACTGTAAGTTACAATAATATTTTATAATGAAATCATTTTCCCAGCATTATGCTGTTTTAAACTCATCGCTTCAAAAACAAGAGGTTTCAGCGTGTATCTTCTTTTTTTCCCGCATTTTCATTTATCTCTTTAAGTGTGACAGTTTGTGACCAGTGTTGATGCTGTCTGTGAAACATTCTGAGATAAGACGTTCAGCATCGCTTCAACAAATTTCTTGAACGGTGTGCAAAGGCAGCTGGATGAGCGGTGGGACTTTATTAAATAAACTATTACTTTTAGTTAAAAAAAATTGATAAAAAAGTCCCTGGTGCACTGATCCAACTCTGATCATTTCGTAGAAGCATTTCACTCTGTTTTGCAAGATGTTTTTTAAACTCAGGTCAAACCACGTTTTATTCACTTCATCTGTCATGCTCCCCTCGTCAGATACAGCAAATTATCGTAAGAGCATTCCATGCATCTTTTTCTTATTTTATATCCGCTGCTGACACTACTAAACACAACAGCCTGTGTTAAAACAAATTTAAGAAAACACTTGTGAAGATATTGGTGAATGAGGACCATTGTTTGTAGAGTGGTGCGTTTAAGTTAAATGCGTTCAAAGGCAAACTGAAATGCTCACAACCACAAAGCCAATATGCTGATTATAAACCGGAACTGTTGACGGTTTATATTTAGCATATTAGCATTCTAATTAGCATAAAGTAAAGATGTTGCTGCATGTCATTTTTGTGGGATATTTGACCATAAATCATATTGAACATTCCCAACTGTGTCGTGGTAGCACTATATTACAAAAATCAAGGGACTGAAGTTATTACAATTGATATCATCCTCAGGGTGGCATTAATGTCTTTGACAGATCTTACTGCCATCCATCTCATGAAAGGAGGAAGTAGACCTAAGGGGATCACAAGTCATCAAAAAATCTGTAGGATTCATCATATAGGAGCCATGAATCTCTGAAAAAAAAAATGGATCAAGACGTTTGACCTGCTAGTCTCACACACACAGAGAAAAGCAGAAAGACACAATATCAAGGGGTGTTACGAACTTTCTTGGGGCAAGCCTGGACCCAGGTGCAGACAAAACACATCATGGCAGAGCAGGTGCAATTAAAATATTTAATATAAACCAAAAAGAGGCACGAGGAAAAAGCAGGGGATCAAACAGGAATAATGAAAAACACTAGGATTCACTTACAAAGCACAGGGAGAAGGCTGGGACACGTGATGACACGGGGGAACATCATACAACAAACTGGCGCAGAAGGAAAGGCGCGGACAGACTATATACACTGACTTAACGAGACAATGAAACACAGCTTGCGGGGAAACACAGGTGAATATAATGACCAATCACACAGGAGGAGAACAGAATCACAGCACAAACAGAGGGAGAAAGGAACACAAGTGAAACACACAAAGACTACACTAGGAAGGACAAAGGAAATAAAGAACAATAAACAGATAAACACACTAAAAAGGCAACACAAATCAAATGATGGAATTCCACAATAAAATAATAATAAATAAACACAAAGTAATGACAAGGGCTGCACTTAACAAAGTTATCAAAATAAGAAAATGGACAAATAATTAAACATATGTTGGAATTAAACAACAAAGAAAACAAATATTACGATTGATTAAACAGAAAGGGATCAGAATCAGCAAATCAAATATTAACCAGCCAAAGAAAACAGCCAGGCACTGATGTGTCTGCAAATTTGTTTTCCAGAAATCATTAAAAATAAATCTGACAACATAAATCAACTGCAACTTGGTCAAAAATGTCTGACTCAACAAAACCCTCTCGCAAAATACAACATAATCTACCAAAAGAAAAGGATAAGGCTATATCATAGAAATAAACATGAAATCAAAGTAACAATAATGAACTGCAATAATATTGGGCAAACATACGGCGGTCAAACCTGCGAATGCTAGGAATTGAATCCACAGTTCACTTGGTCCCCCAATTAAATCCGCCTGCTTGGCAGCCATTGGCAGCGAAGTGTTGCGTCGTAGCATGCAGCCACACAAGCAGAAGCAGAAGCAATGCAAGCTCTGGCTAAGCTAAGCCGTATCGAAGCTAACACGGCGTAGGCAGACGCAAAACAGGTCAGAACAATAGATTGTCTTGACATGGATTGGCGCCGCCACAGTTACAGAGCTAGAAGCAGCTTCTGTTGCACAGAAAATAAGCAATGTTAGGGAAAGAAAGGAGAGCTAGATGGAATAAAACATGTCAAAAGGCTAACATACTGATCTTGTAGCACATGCATGCACTGGCAGCAGTCTGTTGGAGATTCACACAAAAAAGGAGCCTACAACAGGTGAAGAGACTAATTTAACAATTGCTTTGCTAATTCTGATCGTACACACATTAAGGTGAAAATACACCGGAAGGGAACGAGGCGACCCGGAGAAACGCGTGTCTGCGTGCCAAAGAGCAAGAGAGAGACACATTGGGCTCCTACGTTCCTTTATAGAGTGAACCTACGTACAGGGATTTGCTAATTAGCCTAAGACCACAGAAACACTAACACTGAGCAAGAAGGAGGAATTTCCTCCCACTAATAATAATTTATGGGACTGGCCCTAAAATGGTGCCGCTCAAAATATCAAATTGTAAAATTAAGCGAAATTATCGACTAGTCAGAACCAGTACGTTGTATTCAGCCATGTGAGTGGCAATCTCAAACAATCCCATTTTTGACACTGGAGCGAAATTTGATTGAACTACACCACATGTAGGGCTCTTTGAGACATAAAGTTGTGTCAGTTTGTGAGAAACGAAATACAAAACTTAACAAATCAACAGAAGTGCACCTTTTATTTTGAGTTTTTTGTGAACCCTGCAATATATTGAAGAAAACTTTTCACCAGGAAGTTGACAGGTGCAAAGCCATTTAATTAATGAGACCACCGTTTGTTTTCAGCCTTTGGACAAATCTTTGTGACACTTCCAGAAGGTTCAGCATAATTGGAACAAAGTAAACGCTGAATTGATTCCAGTAATGTCTAAGTTTCATATCCTTTTATCAATTGGAGACAACACTTGCATCGATATTCTTGGAGAAACTTCTAAACGATTGATTATATTGTGATGTACAGTCTGTTGGTATCAGGTCTTTGTGACGTCCATCAAATTAGTTTTTCCCTTACATTACGAGGAAACGGCAAACCATCTTATAAGCACCAGAAGTACAGAAAAATTCAGAACTTTATTTGTTGCTGTCTTTTCTCTCCAGATTTTTTTTCATTGTTTCATTCATTTTATGTTACCAATTATCCTGATCACTTGACGGGTGGATCCTATTGTAACTAGCTAAGAATAAGATGCACATCACATGTGTCCAGAGATACACCCTGGACAAGCTGCCAGTTCATCTCAGGGTTGACACATAGAGACACACACCCATTCAAACCCACATCCATACCTATGAGCAATTTACAGTCCAAAATATAACTTCCTTTTGGCCTGTGGTTCAGTATAGGGTTGAATACACCCCTTCATCCCCAATATGAGTCCGTAAGCTATACATAATGGATGCAGTACACACTTAGGTCAGTATAACATTTAAACCAATGTCATATTTTGGTTTTACTCTAACTTGCCCTCGGGCTGGTGTTGTTGTCTGCCTGAACTGTCGATGTTTGACCCACTAGTCCTTATGACCCTTGGAGTTTTTGTTCTGCACAATTTTCGGAAGGTAACAACAGTTGAAGCTGCTGCTTGAAATTTTGCATTCTGAGAGCAGCGTTTTTGATCGTATTTTATGTCGGGTGACAATCATCACTGGTAATGTTTAAACTTAACTTTTTCAAGCAAATGCATCTAATTACCAAGTTTGACCCGACTAATTACGAATTGGATGACTCAGAAGACAACGTTTGTGATAGTGTGTGAATGCCAAATTTTGTTTCAGGCCCTCCAGGTGATGCATTATATTCCAAAGCACTTGCAATTCAAACATAAAGAAGATTACAGAAACATGTGTTGTGCAAATTATACTAATCATATGGTCATACCAGTTGCTCTCTTTGACAGCTGCTTTGTTGGTTCTTTCGCCACGTACCATATAATAGTGAGGAATTTAAAACAGAGTCCTGCACAGCAGAGATGAAAGTTCAGCAGGTCTCTCATGTTGAAAAAGATCAACTGGGGTGTACCCCCGTTTTGAAATTCAACTATTGACATGATTAACACTGCAGTCATGTTGGCCCAGCAGTGTCACAGCAGAGGCACAACGTCGCTAACACTGCCGGAACAATCCACGTACAGAAAAATCTCAGTCCTTCGACAAATACGAAGAATAGAATGATCACTTTGTAACAAACAGTCCCCGAGACTTTTTACTGAGCCAATTCTATGTCTAATTAAGGAACCGTCATAACTAACCTGATGTATTTTTACTTAAAAACATTTTATTTACTGGTTATAAATATGGGGATGTTATAGATTCTTAAAGTCTACTTCATTTTAAATAATATTTTAAGTTAATGTTTATAATAGTCAAAAATTTTGGCATTTTGGTCGTTGTTTTTAGCTGCACTGCAGTCTTTTAGTAGCTTGACATTTATGCTGGTTTTAAAAAATTTAGCCAGGAAAATTGGCCTAGTACCCCATCAGCAGCTTTTCCTTGATAAAAGACAATTTATTGTAATCAAGAGTATTTTATTGTTTTCGTTAAATTTCCTGTTTTTGTAGTTATGAAATAAGGACTACAGGATTTCACTGTCAATGCACGGAAATAGACAAGGTAACATAAATTGGTGTGATTTTATAAGAGAGTGAGAAATTGAGAAATTTTAGAAAAACGGTATCACTCTCGAGGAAAGCAGTCTCTTTTCTATGCTGGGATATTATGCAAAGCAATGTTTGACCTCATTGCTGTTTAAATCTAGCTCAATATCAGCTAGTGGATGACAGCCGACGGATGCGCCTGGACACATTATTAGTGATGTTTCCTGAGTTTCAGAGGCTTTGTTGCAGCCCTGATGGCTGTTCTCTTCATTAGCACGTGTGTCAGCCGGCTGATGGCTCTGTAGAGACAGTGGAGAGAAAAGCCTCTACAGCCTACCATGACAGTGTGCTCGCCAACCCATTGGTTCCTAAGGTTTGTTATAGCTAAGAAGACCCTCTCGGCATCTGCCCTCAGCATCTGAAGATGTCGCCAACAGTCGCGACTATCCTCCAAGACCCACAGGTAGCTTCTCAGGATGTGCTTGAGTTTTCCTGAGCATAGAGGGCAAGAGGATGTGTCCGCCGTTGTAGGTTTGTCTGGGAACGGTGTTTTACACTGAATGAATCAGGAATTTTATACACTGGGGCAGCAGTCTCCGATCACATCCAGTTTACTAGTCCAATGATGAGCTCACGTCCTCCTGGACAAGCAGCCTTCTTTCTTTAATGTAGTTATTGTAATGGAAATATTCCCAAGCCTCCATTCGCCACTATCCCCACTACTGCCTCGTGCCTCAGCCTTTATTCTGCCATCTCTAGCCCCCAAGTGGTCCTGCATTTCCAGCGAGTCCAGATTTTAGTATTGGCTATTGAGACTTTTTGATCTTTAGTCTCGGCACCGCACTGCTCTCTGCCGGACCTTGAACTATATGATTATATAGCTACTATATATCTATTATATATTATATCATTACTAGGCCAGAGAATGCAGGGCAGGATGCAATGTCGGTAAATTCAGCGATTTAATTTTCCCGCAGTCCTGGCTTATCCACCCTGTTGAGCCAGGTCCCTTGCAGCTTTTTTAGTTTTTTGTCTGTTTGCTCGTACATTTATGATTTGTAGCAAGATAGGTACAAACCATCCCCTAGTACCCCCAGGACCTTCCTGCTGTGTGAAATTCCTATCCCAACCCCACAAACCCTGAACTCAAGGCTGATACATCCTCTTGCCCACTGCTCAGCAACACTCAAGCACATCCTGACAAGCTGTACAAAACATATCATAAAAAATACGAACAGTGTGATGCTGCAGCAGATAATGATTTTTTTTCTGTGCTTGTGAGTGTGAGCATGACCCCCACTAGCCTTTCTTGAAAAAACAAATTTACTGACACCATTAAACAGATGTTATATGCTAAAATGGAGCGTAAGCACTTGTGTTTGTAAGTGTGAGAGTTTTTGCCACGGACAAAATGTTTGCAGTATTTGTTTATAAAAAGCAGGAATATTGGTTTTTAGATTAATTATATTTCTTTTTGTTGTTTACCTTATATAAGGAACAGTTATTAATCAAGCTGTTAGTACCGGTACATTCAACTCTGGCTCTTATCTGTCTTTTCAACAGTTTAGATGTATTTACAAGCCATTTGTGGAGCTTTTATTCTGCACAAAGAAAGTTTTGATCACAGTTGTTTCTCACCATTAAACATATTCTCCCCTGAAGCAGCAATAAAACATTTCCGAAGCCCTTTCCTGACTACTTTAAAAGCTAGATTGCTTATTCTTCCTTTCCTCTTTTATTAGTCTAAGGCTTTATTTTACAGCAAATAACCAGCAGCCCTTTATTACAGAAAAGGATTATACGTCACCCAAACTTGTGGCTTGCATATAATAGTAAAGCCCAGTGCACACAACAGAGGAACCAGCTCATAAAAACATCACTGAACAGCTAAACTAGAGGTCAAAACTCCACAGGGTGCATTTAGCACAACAAGAAAATTGAAAAAGGCCGTCAGAGCTGCAGTAATATGAGCCAGAAGATCAGAAGCACAGCACTTAGCTGTCTCGGCTCTTGGTGGTTGTTAGTAGCATTTCTGCCTCAGTCCAATTAAAATGAATGCTCACAAGGTAGAAAATATCAATTCATACCTAAGCCGCTAAGGATTTGTTTAGAGATGATGGGGTGCTCACTCAGACATAAGCTGTACCCTATGTACCTGGAAATAGAATTTGCATTATGGATGAAAGAAAAGCTTCTATTTCAGGGGTGGCAAACCAGTCAGAGCCTAAGAGCCAACTATTTTACTGTGTTACTGCAAAGTCCACAAACAAAAATAGTTTTTCTCTTACTATGCATGTTGCTTAATAATAATAATAATAATACATTTAATTTATAATGCACTTTACATTTGGATCAAATCTCAAAGTGCTACAAAGTAAAAGCAGATAAAAGCATCAATAAAAAATAAAATAATAACTATATAAAAGCCTTACCAAAAACCAACAATGTTAATTAAGGTTATAGG